>JAPTMW010000018.1:47136343-47149267 GCA_029822955.1 Ostorhinchus angustatus | reverse complement strand
TGATTTCTTATTGTATTGTCAGAGTACATGCAGTTCTTTGATTAATTTGATTTGTTCGTCTATTCATTTGAAGGTGCAGCTGGAGATGCTTCAAATGGACCTCGAGGACAACGAGTCAGCTATGAACTCCTTTGACAACCAGGTGGAAGAGCTGAAGGGAACCGTTGAGTCACTTGAGGCCCAGCTGGCTCTGAACAAAACCCAGATGGCTGATATGGAAGTCAGGCTGGAAGACAGCAAAGCCCAGGTAGGAACACTGTCGAGTTAGCTAATTGTTTGCCACTGTTGTTACACTTCATTTACACTTTATTCAGTTTTTCCTGACCCTCCTGTTCTTAGCAGACAAGAGAACCAGAAGGGCTTTGAATGAAATCAGAGTTTATACTAGAGGAAATAAGGTTTAAATAATGGACAAACACATTTTAATTCACAGAATATTAAGTTTTAAGACTGTTATCAGCCAGACAATGCAAACCTTAACTGAATATTATAATGTAATTCATCTATAATTGTATGTCTTTAGGTCTCTGTCTTGGAGTCCCGGTTAGAAGAGGTCCAGTCTCAGAACTCTGTGCTGGAGACACAGTATGTCACAGCAAGGGAGGAGTTGATGGAGAGAAGTTGTGAAATAACTCGTTTAGAAGAGGATGCTGTGAGACGAGACCAACTAGAGGAGAGTATTGTTGCCTTAGAGTCGAAACTTGGTGAGATCACACAGGAAAAGAAAAAGTTAGAGACAACTCTAAGTCAGCTAATTAAAGACAAAGACCTGTTGGTCAAAGAAAAGAACAGCATTGAGACTAACATGATGGAAGTTAATATGGAGAAGAAACAGTTGAAAGACAGCATAAATAAACTTACTGAGGAGAACCAACAACTGCAAACCAGCATTGATCAATTAACTACAGAAATGCAGAATGCGAAGTCAAATGAGGAGCGAATGACTACAGACAAACAAGAAGCTGAATCTACCCTGAGACAGACCATTGAGGAGAAAGAACAACTAGATGTTGCCCTCAATATGAAAAACGAGGAAAAACTCCAACTTGAGACTAAAATAAGTGAACTAGCGTCAGAGAAAAATGATCTGGTGACTAACTTTAATCAAGTGAATGAGGAAAAGCTTCAACTGGAAATGAGCTGTGATCAGCTGAGAGAAGAAAATGGCAGATTAGAACATAAAGTGATTCAGGACACAGAGGAGAAGCTACACTTGAAAGAAAGAATAGAGAGGTATGAAAATGAGGTGTCTTCACTCCAAGAGAAGAATGAGTGCATCCAGCGTTCCCTCCTGTCCTCAGAGCAGGAACACCAGAGGCTGAAGGAGGAGTTTGAGATGAGGAACCATGAGGAGAACAAACACAGGTATGCTTGAGCTCATCACTTTTTATTTGCCAGTTACATTGCAAAATGGATTTGTATATCTTTGTACTTATTAACATTGGTTTGCATTACAATTGTAGATGGCTTAATATTAACAGAAATTATTAACTAACAGGAGCCAACGTTTTGAGGCAGAGCAGGCAGAACTCCATCAGAAGCTGGCCAGCTTACAGGAAGAGCTGATTGTGTTCAAGCAGCAGTATGATTCACTGTTGGAACAGGTCAGTGAGCAGCACAGAATCATACAGCAGCTCTCTGAACAGAAGGAAACCCAGGACCAAGCAGAGACCTTCAGCTGCATGGAGTCTGTGCAGACAGAAATGACTGGTGAGTGTTTTGAGGAGGTGAAAGTGTTTTGAATCAAGTTTTAATTTCATATGTTGTGGTTAAGTTATCACACCTGCCACAGCAGGAGAAGGCCCTACCAATACAGAGCCTGCACTGGAGGCGGATGTGGACGAAGTTGATTCTAATACTGATGTCCTCCTAGATGCAAGAGGACATTCCCATCAAATGGAAAGGGATTTCAGGTATAATGACTTTTGCACTGAGCAGAAATGTATTCATAGGTGTTTTATGTTATAAGTGAACCTAATGTCCTGCAACCCACATTAGTGAGGCAGAGCAGGACTACGACGAGCACATCACTGAGAAAGAAATGATCCATCCGGAGGAGGGGAAGGATGCATGTGCTGCTGATGTAGATGAAATGGACGGTAATAATGATGAGAAGCAGCAGAATGACCATCAACAGTCAGATCAGGTAGAAAACAAATGAATCAAGATCATGATGTTGTTTTAGCTGTTAAAGTATAACCTAGTGTTTATATGTGTGACATTTATACCTTGATGAATTTTCAAGTATATTTATATAATGAAACAAATCATCAGTTATTGTCAATCTGTGTACTGTGGGGTTTTTTCAGCTTCCTGGAGATGGCAGTGCTGATTCTAAAAATGAATCTGATGTGCAGGGAGAACAATCCTCAGGTGTGTAATGAATGTTAATATAATGTGATAAAGTAATAATGTGGTATGTTATTTTCAGTAATTGAGTCTTTTCACTTTCAATCAAAACTCTAAATTAAGACGAACATTTTCTTCAAAATTATAACTGAAGTTTAATATGATATTAAACTACCCAGGTGGATTAGCATTGCATTATGATTTAGTTTAGCACAGTAAAACGTGACACTCATTTGGACAATTTAGATTAATTTATGATGACTTAAATATCATTCAATATAGTGTGAATAATTTGTATGTATTAAATCTTTCTGCGCTGCAGGGTCTGATGTACAAGATGACTTTGAGCACGATATGGAAACAGCCAGAAAAAGAGAGCAAGAGCTTCAGAGCCTGCGTTCAGAGTTTGACGTATTAAACTCTGACCTTGCACTCAGAAAAGAGTTGACTACTGAGCTGGAGGTCCTGGTTAAAAACTTGGAGAACAAAGTTAGTGTGGCTGAAGAGGAGGCACGTGGTGTAGCACATAAACTAAAAGTGTGCTTGGAGGAGCAGAAAGGCCTTGCAGACCAGGTAAGAGGAGGAACTGCAGAATGCTAGATGCCACAGAGATAACAATGTTATCATGGCATTTCTCCTGTAACTGATGTATTGGATATGGTCTGTTCGTATGTAGGTCACTCACCTGTTAGAGGAGAAGGAGACATTAACTCTGCAGCTGCAAACCTCTAAATGCCAGCTGACTGATGTCATGGAGATGCTGGAGGGGCTGGAGATGGCCAAAGGTAAAAATAAAATGAAAACAGAATATTCTACTTTATCTGGCATAGGTAATTATATATTACCTGCATTCATGCATGCCTACAAAATTCTAAAGGAAAAACATACTCCAACTTGGATGTTGCATTTTTGTTTCTTAATTCATGTGTTTTATCTAAGGTGGATGGGATGAGAAGTTCCTTCAACAGGAGAGTGAGCTGAAGAGGGTGCGCTCAGAGAAAGCTAACCTGGAGCAGCACATCCTGGGAATGGAGGGAGAGCTGGAGACACTGCAGGAGGAGAGGATGAGGCTGAAGGAAGAGATGGAAACCCAGCGGAGGACCTGCTCAGGCATGGAGCACCAGATAGAAACACTCCTGACAGAGGTCAGTGCTCAGTCACAAACCAGAGCTAAAATATGTAACGATACCTAAACATGACATAATGTTCCTTCTGTAAAAACATAGTTAAAATTGTGCTCATGACAGGATTATTGAATGTTGTCTATGCTCCAAAGGTTCCGCTAAGTGAAAACAATTTTTTGATGTCAAAACTAACTCTTGGTGTTTGTCTAGACAACCCAGCTGAGATCAGAACTAGTTTCCTGCACAGAGGAGCGAGATGAGTTGAGCCAGTGTTTGGGCCAAAGCAAAGAGCAAGTTCACAATCTGGAGAAGACAAACTGTGACACCAGAGGCCTAATTGTCATACTGGAAGAGGACATCAGAGCAGGGAGGAAGGACTATGAAGCACTGAAAAGCAAAATGGAAAAACTGGAGGCAGAGAGGCAACAGGTACTTCACTCTGCTGGTTTGATAAAGAATGAAGATGGTTTTAGTTCAAAATCTGAAATGGGAATTTGTTTCAAGTCACGGGAAATTATGGATAAAAAAGGACAATTTAGATACAGCTGTGAAGTATCCAAGTGCTCCTATTGGCTACACTGATAAAGAAAACCTTAGTTTACCACATATTTTGGACTTCTTCTCACATTTGAAATGTGAGACTGCAGATGCTTAAAGCAAAAGTGAATCAGAGATTTAAAAAAAAAAAATTGAGACGTTGTTCCTCATACGCTCTGAAGAAGAGCTATTAATTGGTAGGGATATCGCATAGATACAAACCAGATATGAGAGCACTAGCAGTTTGATGAAGCCTTGCTGTGATAAGTGATTTTGTTTTTAATTGTCATCACTGAAGCTGTTGGAGCAGATCAAGACTCTTGAGCAAGCGATCTCTCAGCAGTGTGGAGAAAGAGAGGAGCTTATTGATCAACTGGACAGAATCAAAGAAGACCACACCTCTGATATTCAGCACACTGAGTCCATGGTCAGCAAGATACAGGTGAGGGGGAGTCTACACAGTGTGCTGTTATACATGGATGTGTTTTCACATCACTTCGTGCTCTTAATTGTATGGATATTGCAAAGATTCTGCAAAATTATTAGCCTGTTCACTAAAAAGCTCTACCACCCCTCATATCTGTTTCTTCCTGGTTATACCAAGGCCTTAGAGGGAGAAGTGAGCCGCCTATCACAGTCTTTAGAGTCCTCTCTACTAGAGAAGGGAGAGATTGCTTCTCGTCTGAACTGTACACAAGATGAAGTTCAGCAGATGAGGACTGGGATTGAAAAGCTCCAGGTCCGCATTGAATCAGATGAGCGAAAGAAAAGGAAGATAGGAGAGCTGCTTAAAGGTGATTCTTATCGTCTGTAAAAATAGTTTTGTTTTTTTGTGAAATTTGTGAGAGCTGGCCTGATGGTAAATTTGTTCCTTTTCAGCTGCACAGAGAAAGTCAGATGTGTTACAAGACCGTATTGAAAGCCTTGAGCGAGAGAAGGAAGAGGTGGAGCAAAGTCTAGAAGACGCTGTAGTGCAGGTAGAAACATAGCTGGTTTAGAAAAGAAGCACATTGTTCCATGATATATTCAAGGGCTTTAATGAAACAAAAAACAAATGTTTTCTCACACAGGCTGAGACTGTTAAAGCTGAGCTGGAAGAGGAAAAGAGAAAGGTATTCTCATATAGCTTTTGTCTTTGACTATTTAATGTCTAATAAAGTTTGTGTAATAATACTGACTGATTGTCTCAGAATACTAATCATACATTTTTCCTCTTTTCCATTCCTTTCCTACATTCATCACTGACATTTCTGACCTTTAGGTGGAGGACGAGAAAATGGAGCTCATTGAGAAACTAACAGAACTCTCTGCTGCTCTGGAAAACCTCAAAACTGAGAAAGAGTCCATGGAAAGAGATCTGGAGATGAAAAGCAAAGAGATTGAAGAACTGAAGGCAGTTAAAGAGCAGCTGGAGCAAGGACTTGAGAGGGTGCAAACAGATAGAAGAGAAGAAGAGGAAAGACAGAAAATCAGGGTACAGGAGCTGGAGAAAGGGATGAAAGAGGAAGCAGAGAAACAAACAAGACAGATGGATGATCTCCAGACACAACTTGAGGTCTTGAAGGAGAAGGAGATCTCTTATGATCATACAATTTCAGAAATGGAGGGGGAGAAAGAGAGGATGAAGTCTCTGCTGGTAGAGTTGGAGAAAGAGAAAAGCTATCTGCAGAGCTCTTTGGAGGAGTTGCAAACAGAGGGAGAAAGGCTTTGTACTCAGGGAGAGGAGTGGGAGAAAGAGAGAAATGATCTGAAGAGCCATATTGAGGTTTTAGAAGAGGAAAATGGGACCCTAAAAAGCCTTGTGAAAGGTAACGAGGAAGAGCAAAGAGCATTTGCAGCAGAGAGGGAGCAGGAAGCAGGTCAGCACCAAGCCTCTTTACAAACCATCTCATCTCTGACAGCCGAGAAGGATCAGATTGAAGAGGAAAACAGACAGCTGCAAGATGAGAAACAGAAATTACACTCAAACTTAGTTTCAGTCGAACAAGAGAGAGATGACCTGCACAGCACTCTGGCAGATGTGACAGAACAAAAAGCAAACCTGGCTAATGAAAAAGAGAAGCTTCAGTCTCATCTGACTTTGATAGAAAAGGAGAACCTTGATATGCAGCAAACTCTCTTGTCACTAAAAGAAGAAAGGGAAAGAATAGAGGAGGAGAGACAGAAGTTAGAGTCTGAAGCAAATAAACGCCAGGCTGCTCTTTCTTTGATGAAAGAAGAAAACGAAACATTAAGTGCAGCTCTTTCCTCACTGGAAAGGGAAAAGCAGAGAGCAGAAGAAGAGAGAGAGCAACTCAGAGAGCAACAGGAGAACCTCCAGTCTACAGTTAACTCCATGGAAAAAGAGTTGGAAACACACAAATTATCCATTTCAGAGCTTAATGAGCAGGTATATGGAGTTTTGTTTCTTTCATCAGTTACTTTCTACTTTTACTTATTGATATGGAAAAATAAAATGAAACATAGTACACTGCTTTGCTTCAAAATAAGTTTGTCAGTAAATAGATTTTTTTAACACCAAAAACTTGTGTTGGATAGCTACATTTATTTGAATATTTTTGTTTTAACATGTCTTCCCCCCCTCCCAAGATATCAGAGCTGTCATCTCGTGCCACTCGTCTGTCCAAAGAGCGAGACTCTGCTCTGAGCAAGATGAATCTTTGGATGAAGACCTGCAAACAGATGGAGCAGGAGAAGCAAATGGCATTAAGCAACTCAGGTGAGTGACCACAGCAGCACATTTCCATGGGTCTGGATGCTTTGAGTCTGTTTCAATATGAAGATCAGATTGATTTAAAATTCAAGTATTCTGAGAAGAAAAAGACTATTAAGATTATTTACCAAAATGACCTGAACACTACCAAACATATGGTGTAAATATATAAAAAGCTGAGGGTAACAAAATATTTGCTGTTGTTAAATTTTGTGTTGTAACAAACATTATCATTTTTTCAAGATGATGGAGATATCAGTGAAGGCATGCAGGCTGAAGTCAGTCAACTGAAGGTGGCAGCAGAGGAGAGACAGAAAGAAGTGAAAGAGCTGAAGGCTGCCCTAGAGGTGAAGAAGATGGAAGCTGAAGAAAAAATGAATGAGTCACAAGAAAAAACCAAGAAAGTGGAAGAACTCCAAACTGCTCTTAATGAAAAGAAGAAGGAATTAGAAGAGAAGAATAAGGAGCTGGAAGAAACCAAGACTGAGCTGCAAGAACTGAATGAACTTGTTGAGGAGAAAAGCAAGGAGGCTGATGAGAGCATGGACAAATACTGCAGTTTGATGGTCCAAGTCCACAAACTGGAAGAGGCTAATGACGTACTTACAACACGGCTGGAGCAACTGACAGCTGGTAACCACGTCAGTGAAGCAGACAGTACTTCACTCCTTCACACCCAGAGCACTGACAGCCGCCGCTGCTCAAAAAGAAAGTCCTCCAAACATCAGGGAGAAAAAATGTCTGAAAACAGTGAGAACATGAGCCCTTCAACACCTCAAAGGTCTCCTCAGGGCTCATCCTCTGGGAAGAGGGGTCACTGTGACATCAGCGATAAAGACACCGCACAGGAAGCCCTGCACAACCTGACGAAGAAGATCAAAGCCAATGCAGCCGCGACACCCAAACCAAGAACTGAACAGGAAGAGGAGGACTTCAGGCCAGAGGGTCTTCCAGAGCTGGTGCAGAAAGGTAAAATTAAACATCTGCAAGAGCTTTAAACAAGTGTAAGTTCTGATGCGTGGATATATAACAGAGGTCAGTCTGGTCCCATGCTGTGTTAGGTTGTTTTTTTTTTTTTGTTACTCATCTTTTCTTCTCCCTCAGGGTTTGCTGATATTCCTCTTGGCGAGGCCAGTCCGTTCATCATGAGGAGAACCACAGTGAGGCGCTGTAGTCCTCGGATTGCTGCAAGACAGACCAGCACTGTAACCACTGCTTCCACCTCTGCATCAGACAAGGTGAGAGCAACAGACATGTGACTTTTGTGTACAGACCTGCAGCACATGCACAGACCTGCAGCACATGCACACACCTACAGCACATGCGCACACCTACAGCACATGCACATGCGCACACCTACAGCACATGCACATGCGCACACCTACAGCACATGCACACACCTACAGCACATGCACACACCTACAGCACATGTACAGTCCAGTGCTCTACATGTCCATTTATCAAGGTAAACACTTATGGAATTTCTAACGTCAGAGGCTTCAGGTGATGTGTTCCTGCATCTGCTAAGAAGCTGAATTTGACTTTGTGCTGTCTTAACCACCACAAACATGAAATCTAATTTTATTTATGCACCATCTAATTTCTTATTTCAGTTTGAGTTCAGCTTCTCTGTATTAAGGTCACAATTTCTGATGTAAGGGCTGTTAATCTTCCAGGTTTGATACTGTCTCTTCACACACTTACCTGTTAACAAAATGTAAATTAGCTGTACTCAGTCTAATAACCATATCCTTACATAAAAGACACATCTGCAAAGGAACACATACACAATAAATAAATAAATGTACACACACACAACCCTGAAAAGCATTACATTAAAGTGGGGGGTATCCGTAAAGACCCTGCTGCATTAGGGAGGATGAGGTAAATTGCTCCATCAGGATGCCCCTCACTGTGCTTTAAACCAGTGACTACTACCTCTTTTTGTGCCTCCATTCTCTAGTCCATCTAAATGTGTAATTTCACCATTAAGGCAGGTGTACTTCAGGCACCGAGGCTTTGTTGTACACCTGTTGGTACCTACAAACTTTATAGAAGGCTTAACAGAGTCCAACATGTGTAAATTCTTGGGCCCCTAATAAGTCTACAGAATATCCGGACCCCCTTCCCACCTTAGTGTCAGTTGGTCAGGTGGGTTTCCTGTCGCGTCGGGTCAGCTGAGATAAAGCATTTATGGGTTTAGGAGGATATAGAGGTTTCAGGTCAAAGGGTTCAGATGAAAGAATGTAGACCCACCACCTGCTGTTTTTTTTCTGTGACTGCTTCATTTACATGTGTTCACTTAACTCAAGGCATCGATGGCCACTGAATTATTTACATTTTTTTAATTCACCTTTGTCCCTTTCCTTCCTACCTCTGTGTGTTTTCTTTGTGTACATATCTTTACCATCATTTGGCTCACTTCGTTCTCTTTCTCGTTGTCAGGTATTGGAGCCCATTTCCCTCCAGAGTCCGTCAGTCGACATGATGGCAAACGGCTCCAACAGGAAGTCTCTTTCACAAAGTGGCGAGGAGAAAACCGTCCGTCGTCTGAGTTTACGGCACACGCCAGAGCAGAAGGAGAAAGTTTTAAGACAGCAAGCCCAACAAGGAGACAACTGTCACGTTCAGTAAACATCACACTAACACACAGTCTTCCACACCGTAGTTCTGTACAAACATCCACATCAACACTCAGATATGAAAAGCTGACACTCCACTTTAAAACACGCTTTTATTTAGAAAATGTAAATATCACATTTCATCACGTCGGTGCAGCTTAATGTCCTGCTTTTTGTTTTTCTGTGATGCACCTCTGTTTTTTCTTAGGGTTGTGTTTTTGTCACTTGTTTCCTTTCACTGTAGAAAAAAACAATCTGAGCATCTTTGTATCTACTTGTCTTCCTGTTGTGTTAATTGTGGTAAATCAGACAGGTGGAGGTGGTTTTGGTTCAGCAAAACTATAAATTACCAGACAACCTTTAGTTGACTGACTACTGACGTCTTTGCTCGTCCCACTCTTCAGTTTGTCTTTTAACCGTTGACTTTGTCCTTAGTGTCGTGGAATTAATCCCACATTGTTCTGATGATCCTGAATGTAAACCAGCTTATAATAAATGATCATTTTTAACTCGGTATCACTTGGTTTTATGTTGTTTAGAACTGTTCTTGCTTTGGTTTGTGAGAATTGTCTTTTCCTGGTCCTTGTACATAGAACTGTAGAGAATATATACAGAAATAACCGCTATGCTCTGTGTGTTCATTAACATATCATCTGTTTGTTAATGGCAGCTAAAACTGTGTAGACTGGACTGTTAGATATTGCACTGCATTTTATCATTTTTGTGTTGATCTTTTAGGTAGATTAATTTCATTCTTTGTAAATAGCTGCAACTTTTTACCTTCTTAGTAAACTTTTTTTTAAACTGTTTCACAAAGTGTGTTTTCTTGTGTGTTGATGATGAGTACTGACTGTTTAGAAGTAGGGACGTAACGATACCAGTATAACAATAAACTGCAGTAAAATTCCTGATGGTTAGTATTACCATTTAAATTCAAATTATCATGAAAACTGTTCGATTATTACACTTTGGGAACTCACAGTGGTACTGCTCCTTTTCTGCTCTAAAGTGTCTGCCTGCAGGACCTGGACTGTGGAGTCCCTCCCCCTGCTCCGGTCTGAGCGCTGGCACATGAACCCGGTCTGCTCATTATTACATAACATTGTGAATGGTCTGATATGGAAAATGGTCAAACAAGCTCCACTATGACCTGTCCAACTACTTTTTTTTCCCACTTAAAAAAAGACTCAGGAATCAAGATGGAGAATTGATAAGGAAGTGGGATTGGTTGGTAGAATTGATCCACATACGCAACACTGCACCAACTAATGATTATTTTGTTCATAAGCAACTAGTGTGTAATTCTCCAGGTTGATCCAAGGCTGTCACATGATTTCTGCTCAGCTTTATTATATTTTGTGTGAAAATCGTCACTGGTCTGAGATTCACTATTTCAGCTTCTATATAAAGCACACCACACATCTATTATCACTAATCTATTATGTTTATAATTGACCGAATTTGAGCATTTTGGACACTTTTTCATTTGAGTCAGGATTAAAGCGATTTAATTCTAACAGTTTATTCCGTTAAAAAGCACTGTTCTCTATTTCCAGCTGCAAATGCAACAGTGTATTTTATGAGGTTGCAATGACCTTGACCTTTGGCCACCAAAATCTTATGTCTTCATCTTTGACCCCAGATGAACATTTTTTGCCAACCATTCCTGTGATACTGTATTTTAAATATAACAGGGTTCAACCAACACATGTCATTGTGATTTACTGTGGATGTGATGTCAAAGTGACATCTAATATGGGAGCAGATCAACCTTTTAAACAATTACTGTAAAAAGTCAATGTCAAAACATAATATATAAAAATACTGAATTTAGTTACTAAACTTTTTAACAAAATGTTGTATCGAATCTTAAGGGTAAGTTAGATTTACATGAATAATTTTACTTAATTTTAATCAATTTTTCAAGAAAGTTACAAAAACAGTTACCTCATTACACAGCAATGAAAATATTTGTAAAAATTCTGAATTCAGTAGAATTCATAATCCTTGCACTCTTTGACTTCAAAATATCACTAAGTAAAACAAATGATCCTAAAATCAAAAATTACTGTTGCTATTAGTATTAATCTTGAATGTAAAATGTATTCAATAAAACTTATATTTAATCCAACTTACAGTTTAATAAAATATTCTGTTAAATAAAATCCTGACACTTACTTCAGCCCAGTCTCAGTTTTTATGGTGTAATTTTTACAGCTTTTGTCTTTTAGCCATTTTTCTTTTCCTGCAGTCGTTTAAGTGTCCTTCACTGTAAAAAACAATGACGGTAAAACATGACGAGATGAATGTGATTCTCTGGTGAACCATAACAGTGTGTTGGAAAAAAAAAACAACACTTATTTTGGATCAATAATCATTGATCCTTAGTTTTAGTAAATAGACGTCAGCCTTTGATGTATTGATGCCACTGTGTCGACCTTTTGACCTGCGTTTAGAACAGAAAACAAAAGAATAGCTTATACAGGGTTCCTGTGGGGTCTTAAATAGTCTTAAAAGTTTAGAATTTATAAATCTGTATTTAATACCTTAAAACAGTCTTTAAAAGGTATTAAATCTGATATGGTAGGTCTTCAGTTGTTTTGCCATAAACTGGTTGGTTGTGTTGTGTTTAAATGTCTCAGCTGTAAAGAAGGTAACGTTAGTCGACTCAGTTCCACCTGCTCCAACCCGACAATCTATACTGGAATTAGGAACCCATTATTGATAACTTTGCAGCCCCCGATGAGAAATGATCAGAGAATGTTCAGTTCTGCAAACAATATGTATGTAATATTCAACCTCTGCTAAGGAAAATAAATACATTTTCCAAAATTCTAGAAGTCATGAATTTTTACCACTATGGGTGTGAAATAGGCTGGAAAATGGACATTAAATTCTGTTCTAAGTAGTCTTACGAGGGTCTTAAAAAGTCTTAAATGTAACTTGTAGAAGCTTGTAGGAACTCTGTTATACTTTGTGTCTTTTGTCTCAAGTCATGCTACAGTAAGTGGATTTATAGGCTAAAAAAAAGTCTAAAAATATATTTTCTAAATATTAGTATTAAATAGTCTTATGTATGAATTTGTGAAATCTGAATTATGTCATAACACAGCTCGTAGGACATGACAAGTACGACATCTGACTCATCCTGATAATAATCTATTACCTACAGTTTTTCATATTCATCTTTTATTTAATGTTTGTCAAAGTGAGTTGAGCTCCACTGCCTGAACACTCACTTCACTGAAGATACTAACATTAAAACCTGAGACTGAACCCACCCTCTATTTACACCGCAAAAAAGGCCTGTACAAAATAAGGCAAACTCATTATTGGGTTCAAATTTTTTATTTCAAGTAAAATGATCTGCCAGTGCAGTAAGAAAACTGCACTGATCAAGTTTTGTTAACCCATAAAGACCCAAACAGCCAGTGGAGACCGAAAGCATCTACTGAAACCAAAATGTTTAATACCTGCTGATCCACTAATTCTATCAATACATAGAAATAATTGGTGTAAAATACAGTTTGTCATCTTTTCATGGTCATCAGATATGACCCATTTGGACGTTCAGAGGCTC
>JAPTMW010000018.1:47064368-47074521 GCA_029822955.1 Ostorhinchus angustatus | reverse complement strand
AAGCTGTTGTTTAATACTGTTGTACAGTGCAATGAAATTTCACTGTGTGTGAAAATTTGGGGCCAAATTCTGTTTGCTTTTTTTTTTTTTTTTTTTTTTTTAACATATTTAGCATTACTTTTCCAAAGTGCTCTTTGGTTAGTACTTGCAGCTTTAAGTGCCTTTCTGAGTAGTAATTTTAGAGTTAACTTTAGGCTTGGAAATTCAGTTATAATGGTGAAGACAGTCTGTGAATGTCCTCATAAAACTATTACCTAATTGCCACAAACGTGTGTGTTGTTTGTTAGTTTCTGCAGGCAGTAGACAGAGCCTACAGGCGCATATTTGTGTACTGTATATACTGTACTTGTGTATTGCAGATTCAATCCAAATGTAAAAAGTTTTACTTAAGTAGGAGAGTTGTTCTCTCAGGTGATTGGTCCTGACAGCGTTGTGCCCCCTCAGATGCCTGTGGAGAAATTACCCGGTGTCCAGCAATTAGATGCCAATGAAGCGGAACTGACCTGTGTGTATATGTGTGTGTGTGTTTGTGTTTGTGTGTGTGTGTGTGTGTGTGTACATTATGTGCTACAAGTGTGTAAGAGAAACATCCTCTCTGTGCCTCTGTGTGACTCTGATTCGAGTAGAAACAGAGTTCCAGCTTCCTCTGGTTGTAATGACCTAAAAGCCCGAAGAATTAGTTTGTGGAATGTGACAGCAACTCTTTAACACAAATGTATAGTATAGAGCTGTGTGTATGTGGGTGCAATCCACGCATTCAGGCACAAAATGTTTGGCCCAAACACTTTGTCCATCTCAAACTGTGCAAGACATTCATAAACAGGATGGGGGGTAAAGTTTCTACCTTAACCTGGTAACACATGTACCAATGACACTAGCAGTGCTCAGCTCCATCTACACTGCACGACATTCAGAGGGCAAATGAAGACCTGCTGCTAAAAGTACTGAAGTCACATTTTTTGACAATTCAAATTGAGCATATAAAAATGCTGTATTTGTTTAGCTAACTCCATTTGTGTGTGTGTGTGTGTGTGTGTGTGCGTGTGTGTGTGTGTGTGTGTGTGTGTGTGTGTGTGTGTGTGTGTGACTTCAGTACATTTAGCACCAGGGTCTTCAAATAGTGACATGACATGACTGAGTAACAAGATGCACATGATAAGAAATAAAAACAGTTTTACTGATGTTATAGTAACCTTGTACAATACACAAGCCTTGTGGTGGTGGTCTCACATGTTCCCCTGAAATGACAATGTCTCCTGTATGCAGTATAAATGTTCACAGAGTCTAAATGGACGGCGATGAGTGTTAATGTTGCCTTTATTACGGTAAGCGCCTGTTGATGTTATATTGGGGCGCAGGGTTAAATATAGCTCACATAGTTTTGACTGTCGGGGCCATGAAATACTGAAACCTAATCCTCGTTACATAACTGAGTGGGGGACAGGACAGAGTGTGGGACGGCGTGGACTGTGTTTCTGTGTGTGCTTGTGTGAGTATGCATGTGAGTGCACTTGGACTATGCTAAAGACAAACACAGCCGTGCATTTGCGTGACATGGCACTCACAGCTATCAGAAAACACCAGCTTCAACAAAAAAGGAAAATACTACAAAATATTTTGCCTGGTGATGTCACAGGATATACACTGTTTACCCACTGGAATAGTTGGAATACAATATTTTTACCTCTTTTTCTGAAATTATTGTGATAATGTGATTTATTCTTGATAAATAAAGTGTAACTGGGACTCAGTATGTAATCATTCCCCTTTGTCCTTCTTCTCTTTGTGCAAATCAATGTAACTTCTGGGAACTTAATTAGCCCACACAATAGCCTTCTATTGTATTTAATTTGGGCTTTTTTTTGCAGTACACATGTCTTAGCCCACCTTCGGGTCTGTTGCGAATAAAGTTAGAATGAAATATTTTTACTTCTTCTGATGAAATGATTGTGACAATGGGATTTATTCTTCATACAGTGTAACTGGGACTCAGTATGCCTGCTCAAAGGTGATTACTGATGCTTTTAAATAGGAATAAATAGAGTGATGTTTCTAAAAAATAAATTTAAAAAAAAATCCACATTTACAAGACTTTTATAAACAGCATGTTAGGCAAAGCCATTTAGTTGTTATCATTTTTTGTATTGTGCACTTATTTCCTGTGTTTCTGTATTTTATTCTTGTGTCTGAAGAAAATAGACTATATATGTGCTCATGTCAACTACGCAAAAACAATGGAGTTGAAAGATCTCGGACTTTTGCACGGTACAGCACACACATAAGAGTGAACAGCATAAGAAGTAGAAGTCACTTTCCATCCAAATGCATAATATTATCATTTCACAAACTAATCATCAAAAAAAAAAAGATCCCAGTTTGTTGTCATGCCGCCAAAGTAGCATAATTAGCTCCTGTGAGCTACTAGTTGCTGCTTCTGGGACAACAGCAGTTAGGTAGTATCCCAGTGTGTCCACTATGACGCCACAAGCTGTACACAACCTGTAAATACTGTGACAAATCATGATGAAACTGATCAAGCTGCTGCTTTAGCCCTGCATGTCCATACACATCACGATGTCAAAGTGTCCTTGAGCAAGACACTGAACCCCAAGTTCCTCCCAGTGGCTGTTTCACTGTTATGTGAATGTTTGTATGTGTGAACAGGTGAATGTGACAATGTAAAATGCTTTGAGTTCCATAAAACTGGGAAGGTGCCATATACTGTAAGTGCAAGTCTGTTCTGCATACTTTATTAGAGCAGTTCCACTCCTCCTTTTTCTTCATTTGTGTTTATTAGCAGTTACACATACTGATGTCTATCTGTTTATCAATGAAATGTAATGATAAGCATATGTTTTATAGCTATTAAAAGCTATATAAGCATATTATTAACAATATTAAGGATCCCTTACTTAGATTTCACTGAGACAAAGTGTCAGAGATGATATAAGATAACATTAACAAATAAAAACATGAAAACTGTGTTGAGTCTAAACAGCAGAATAAGCTGTTTTGCATTTCACTCTTATTTTGGGGACCCTTAATGAGACCCTGAGTTCACTTTGGTATCACATACGTATTTTGTACAATCTCAGATTTAATTTCAGAGGCTTTAACAAAGAAATACTGAGTGGAAGTTGATGTTAGGACAGTAGAGGAGGAGGCAGGGTTACCATCTGCACGAGATGATGATCAAAGAGCACCCCAGAAGAGGGAAAAAATGTTAAAAATAGATGTATGTGGCTAAAAAAAAGCACAGTATTCACCTTCATGTGCATTGGAAACCAAAACAGGTCAGCAACAGATTAGTTCATAGTAGAGAGAGTGGAATATACTGTGGCCAGCAGAATATATAATACAATACTGTGTAAAAGCCTTGAGGTTTGTTGTTTAAGCAAAGTTATGACTATATTTATGCATTTGTTAGTCTTTTATTGAGATACAGAGAATTGTAATACACAGGAAATATGCAAACAGCATTTAAACAAAACATGAATATTACAGATGTGTGAGAGATGCACAGGAATGAGGGATAAAAGACAAGTTTAAGGAAAAACATTGGGAGGGAAGGTATAATACACCAAAGGATGAAGGTCACACGAAATACTGACATTACCTGTAGAGGCCATTTACATCTGAAATTTTTTTTTGTTTCAATTCCTCCATTTCTTGTTGCTCCAAAGAGGTTGATAAATATGTAAATTCACTGAAAACTGAAAAGAACAAAAGTGACCTGAGACTTTTGCATAGTACTGTACACATAAAATAAGCACTGAAATTTTAAAGGAAACCCTATTAATAAGTGGACTCCTACCTCTGTAGATAGGTAACAAAAACATGTTCTCATTTTACACACATTATGAGTATTATATTTTGATTTATATCTCTCTTAAATCTGTACACACTCAACTACGTAAACAAAAGGGGGGAAAAAATCACACAAACATTCTTGTGCATCAGGTGTATTTTGACGTTAATGTCACAGGAGTTGAATGCTTTGTGTCTGGGCAGTAATCCAGTGTTAGTTACCTGAATTCACATAATCCCAGATCAGAGTAAGCCTTATTAACATATTATTAGAACGACTCCTTCAGTGTTGTGTGATCTATAAAAACTACACTGCAGCCTCATGGTTACATTCATTACATCACATCTTCATTTTTCAATCTGTTGCCTGCTGTGCGTGAGAATAAAATTAGCTGGCTTTTAATGAAATGCATCACCATCACATACACATACATGCACGCACGGCAACATCTCATGTTAACAATTACAGACTAATCTCTCTTCCTGTAAGTGAGTGTCAATAGGATGTTTATGTACCAGCCAGCTGTAAACTAATGAGCCACCACAGAGCTGTGGCACTCCCTGAGTCACGCACAGAGATGTCGAAGTGTGTATTTGAGCTGAGCTTGACTGACCTCTGCACTCACAGCTGCAGCACAAGGAGTTTCCAGTGGAAAGGAAAATACTTCCACTTGACTTCAATAAATGTGTGTGGGTGGTTGGTTTTTATTTTAGGCTAAACTGAAGACTAAATAATTTATTGTTCCAACCATACAACTACTACTATTACTATTATTACTACTAAAACTGCTGCACTATTGTAATACAAACACTTCAGATACACTTTTGACCAGATAATACAAATTAACCCCTTAATTAAAACATGTCACTAAACTGATGGTTAAATGTGAACTGTGGTTCCCTTCAAGCACATCCCTTGAAGGACAAAGTTCAGGCTTCAAAAATATGGCTTTTTTCCTTTGGGATCAATCAGTTTCTCAGAAATGATGACGTCAGGAGCCAATACAATGATATCGGTTCAGTATTTTTACAACACATTTAGTTAGACAGAGGAAAGTATCTAATAAAGAAACATAAAGTGTGACAGTGTGCTATGAATTAATCAATTCATTTCACAAATTTTCCCCTGTGTTTCATGTTTTATTTTTATTTATTTTTTTTACTGTATATCTCTCTGTTTCTATTTCTATTTAATGTAATATTTATCTAACACTTACAGGACTGTGCAAAAGTCTCATGTCACCTTTAGTTTTGTTCTTTGCAGGGTTGAAATGAGCATGTATATTTATTTCTAATTCTCTTTTCTTCAGATACAACAAGGTAATATAGGAATTATGCATACAGCCTTAAAGACACACAAACATCTGACCTAAATCGGCTGTAAAGGTTAAAGTCAGTATTTAGTGTGACCCCTGACCCCATGACAGGAGGCAACACAAACAGAAACATCTGACGTGTTGAATGAAACTGCGGTATAAAACATCAGAAAATGAATAAAATAAATCTCATATTGTTTGAACAAAAGGGTTAAGGACATTTAAGTTAAGTGCATAAGGAGGTCAGACTAAACACTACAGGTTTAATTTATACAAGCTATTTTTCCCCTGAAACATTTGCTTTAGTTGTGTACACACTTAACATATATCCAGATTGGATTTTAAAACAGACTGAGAAATGCATATGTGAGGTTATAACTTTACTAAACCAACAAACCTAAAGTTGTCCTAAGGCTTTTGCACAGCAGTCTATGTTTAGATAATACACTCTTTGATAAAAATAATAATAATAATAAATCATTAAGCACTGCAGTCATGCCATTTCACTTCTCTCATGTCATGTCTCAAAGATTTATTAAAAAAAAGAGGCAACAACCAGTACAAAAATTATATTACATCTAAAGTTTTGTGATTTGTCAATTTTCTTTTTAAAACTCAGAGGTGTGACTGTGAATCTTTGTGATTGTGAGTAATGGGATAGGGACAGCTCCAAAAACATTTAGTCATTAACGTATTTAGTGACAATCTTCTGAACCAAAATATGGCCTAAGAAACTGAAAGCAATATTCCCCGCTCTTTTTTTTTTTTTTTTTTTTTTTTGTCTGTTTTGATCCTGTAATCTATCCAACAAGCCATGCAAAGAAATACAGGAAGAAATCTTCTGGAAATAAACAAGATGTCTGCTGATTCATTATTTGGAAACAGCAGGATGCATTGAAGGAAAACTGCCCCTCAGGGACTCACGAAATGGTCTTGAATGTAATTGTGAAGTGAACATTCATCAGTGCTACATGATCCATAGACCAGACACTGCCCAGAGCCAGAAGATCAGTCTGAAAATTACATAACACAGCTGTGACATAATACCTTGAACTCTTAATAATGTATGTGTGTGTTTATTAAATGACAGATAGAGTAATATACTGATTTAATGTACAGCTTATATTCATTAAATGTTCTAGAGAACATACAGGCACTTCCTACTTAGATTTAATTTGTGCACATGCATGACATGACGTTTTTATAGTTTGTGACATCCTTTCTCTTAATAAGCTTTTACACAGGTGAGAATAAGTGACTAAAGAAAGAGTTACTGGGACACCGTGTGGTCAAATAAAGGCAGTGCATTTGATTTGGTCTGAACTGGTTTCTTTGGGTTTGTATACTGCAAGACAAACTTCAGTGTTTTCAGTCAAAATTCAGAATCCAGTCAGGGATAATGGGTATGCATATGTAAATGTTTAGTCTCTTAATCATTCTTAATTCCATTGGATTACTTTTTCTTGCCAATTAAAGACATGATGCCACCATGTTTTCAGGTGAGGGAAGAACCTAAAAAATAGATAAATAAATAGAAATGTTCAATATACTACAAGAAAAGTAAACTGTTTTGAATTATTACAGTCTGTTATATGCCACTGATCAGCCAACATTCATTTGTATGCATTATTATTATTATTTTGTGCAGTGTCAAATACACTCATACCGCTGGGCCCAAAAAAATGTGAACCATTTTCTACATTTATTTGAGTGTTTCAATGGCACATTTTATTTTGTACAGTGTATTTTAGCTGAAAATGATAAGATAAATAAAAATGCAGAATGGAACCAAAATTCATTAACAAATAATGCCAAAATGCGCAAAACAATTCCTAAAGATTATATGAATATAAAAGCGTTTTCTTCGCATTATTCAACATTTAAAGTACTTTTTTTTTTTTTTTATATCATTTTACTATATGTTATTTTCCGCAAATAAATGCAGTAAATGTTAATGCTTATTGGAACTGAGGAGAAATGTCAGTAATTCGTAAAATAATTCATGTTCATTTTACTCAAATCTACTTCAAAAATGAGAAAAATAGTTAAGTGTCTATTTTTCCAGTGGAATAGTATTTTTCCCACAGCTGTATATTCTATAAACACCGCGGATGCTTTTGTCTGTTAAAGTGCTTTCCACGGTGCGTCCACAGTGTGCGTGTGCGTCCTACGGCTCCTCACGTACGACCCACACCGGCTGCCGTGCCAGCTGGGACGTGGCGTGACGGAAAACCCGGATAAAGAAGCACAAAGAGCGGCTCCCTGCGCAAGCTCACTGACACGACGGCGGCACTACCCTTCCACGTGGACCCTGTAATCGACCAAAACACTGTCCGGACTCCGTGGCAGCCCTCGGAGTGCGCGTGCAGCCGCCGTTGCGCAGTGCAGACCGGGAGGCGCGAGCAGGGCGGTGCGGGACGGAGGTTCTGTCAAGACATGAACCCATAAATAAACAGCGGAACCCAAAGTGTCCACTCCTAAACTATGCACAAAGGTAGGTTAGATTCTGACAGACTGTGTTCATCCAGAGTTCAGTAAATATAGAATGTGCGTCTTAATAATCCTGTGACCTGTGTTTATCAGAACCATTAGTGTTCAGAACAGCTGTGAGTGCAGGTTGTGGTCACAGTGCAGTGGGTTGTGTGTGTGTTTTAGCATCACTGCTGCTCCCGTGGATGCTGCAGGTTATTATTCAGTGCATTTCACTGAGAAAAAAGCAACCCAGAAAACTCACAACTGGGTTTTGAAACCGGTCAGACTCATGCACTGAAGTGTGGGTAGTATTTATTTATATTTTGATCACACTCTCCCATGGACATCTGAGCTACTGAGCTATAAATAGACGTTTTAATTGATTTTAGCAGAAAGAGCCAGTGTTCATCTGTGTTTGTTGTGGGGCTGGTACTGTATACTAACTACTTCAGAGAATATTTTTTTTGTAAGTTGCAGATGTAACATTTGGAATGGTTAATAATAATTTTTGACAATTTATGTATATCTTGTGAAATTTTATACCAGGTATTTAGATTTTTTTTTATTTGCACTTACAGATATAAAATAAAAGAAATATATGTACATGTCTCTTTTGGTAGAGAGGAGAGTACGAAAATGTGCTGGTGAAGTCGGAAACCCAAAAGGCTCATAGAATGACCTCACCTCTTCTTAATTCTCATTCACTCAATGATCCAGGTTAATAAATATAAGTTATGGATGAGTTTTAGCTTTCTCAAAAGACTGATTATTTACGTAATGGTACAGGATGATGTGGGTTATAACATCTGTCTGTCCCTGTAGGTGTGTTCATGGAGTCTCAGCTGAGGGAGTTGGTCCCACATACTCTGTGTCTTGTCCTGCTCATACATCTGTGTCTGGCTGCACCGGGTTTACCTGGGACACAAGGGTAATCCAAGCCCCCTACTACATATTAAAAAGAATATTATAGGAAAAGTCACATAACAGAAGAGTAATCATGCTTTGGATGATTCATCCTGTTCTGTTTTTGATTGGAATGGAAGCAACAAAAACTATTATTATTATTTTTGTTACTCTTTGTTTTTATTAATTTTTTTCTCGTTATCTCTCAGGGGAGATTCTCTTGACTCTCATCCACCTTCCACAGCACTGATCAATCCCTTCGGTTCTGGAGAGGAGGATCGTAGGTGAGTTGGACAGTGTGCTGCTGTTGGCATCCACCTTTTTAAATCTGTTAAGACTAGACACCAAACATTACAAAGTCTTCACCCAGTTGACTGAGCTGCTATAGTCTGTCTGCTCTGTGGACTTTGGCTGCTGTGTTGTGCTTATGATGTGTTCTGCACTGTGTACTGACAAGATTACATGTGCAATAACACTGCTTTATCTGCCAACTGTGAACCATTTAAAGATAAACACGCACAGGACAACTTAAGTCATCCTCACATATATTCCATGGATGCATCCTCGTCAGGATCTCAGCTCACATCTCTGTTGTGCAGTGGAACATACTGACCTACATGCATTCATTATAAAATATGAAGGACACAGCCTGTTGATGGGTTTTATGGGTCATAATATGTGGTGTTACAGACAACATGAGTGTAATGGTCTTTCCACAAGCTCATAAGATTAATATATATGTGAACATTACTCTCCAGTACTGTCTATTTTGAGTTCATGTCAGGACATGCGAGTGTGGAGACCTGCAGTTTCCTCCTTCAACAAACAAAACATATTACTTTAATACAGGAGGAATTCTCTGTGGTCTGAAGTAATATAAAAAACACTACTGTGCAGGAGTGTAAATCCTTTCACTTCTAAGGTGGGTTCGACTTAAGGTTAGGTTTTTGTTTTTCCCATGGATGAGCATATTGCTGTATCATTATCATTATTTTATGTTCAAGGACTAAAATATCCTTGCATATAAACCTTAGTGTGAATAGCCTGAAAGGAAATAATCCTGCAACACCACCTACACTATGAACACAAACACAGCAGAGTACCTCACCAATGTCTTGTCACAATCTGTTTAATGATAGCTCTGATTGGTTTCTGAAACTGCTATGCAAAAACTCCTAGGCAAATTAAGAACCATCACTCTAAACCTTTAGGTCATGTTGAGTCATCTGCTCAGGCATATTTTGAAGCAGTCCTGCCATCTTGTGGCTAAAGATCATGCAAGTTTCTTACTTAAAATGTACTATGTTGTGTGTTTGCGACAGGTTGCTGCAGAGTTACATTCAGTCCAGTCTGAAGGATGGCCAAGGTGGACCAGAGATCAACACCTGGGAGCAAGGTACTAGTGTTACCTACATATAAGCTTGGACACTGGGCTTTCCTGATTATGATTCCTATCATTACAAGGTGTAATTATACAATAGATACAGAGTAGATACATATTAACTGAAACACTGAAAAGCAGTAAGCTGTTGATTTGTTTTGTCTGATGACCACAGATTTCCTTAAAGAAGTGATATTTTGCTTTTTTAAAATAAAATTATGCATTTTCAAACATTTCCCTGTGGTCTACATAAACTGTAAATGCTCTGCTTGGG
>JAPTMW010000018.1:46955627-46967831 GCA_029822955.1 Ostorhinchus angustatus | reverse complement strand
AGACATCATCACCTAAAGATTAACTTTTCAGTGAGATATAAGAACTTATTTTTGGACAATAGATCTGGAAAATCTTACCAAGATCATTTTAACTTATTCCATTGGCAGATTAAAAAAAATATATATTTTTTTGCTTAGTTCCAGATTTTTTATCTTAATTCAAGCAACAAAAAAAAAATCTGCCAATGGAGCAAGTAAAAATGATCTTGGTAAGATTTCCCAGATCTATTGTCTAAAAATAAGTTCTTATAGTTCACTTTCAAGTTATTCTGTAGGTGATGATGTCTTGTTTTAAGTGTGATGAGATATTTTGACTAGAAATTAGAAAAATACACTTGGTAAGATTTGGATTTTTGCAGTGCACTGCGCACAGTGATCCACCGTTCTTAGTCAGTTTGGAGTGAGTCGCTGGTAACAATATTGAAAAATGAGCAACGAACAAGAGAAAATCACCGTAAAAGAAATCGTGGTGCCAAAAAGAAAAGCAGCGTCAGTTATCTGGAATTATTTCGGCTTCAAGAAGGATGAAACTGAAATGTGTTCTGTGTCGACTGTGCCTTCCACCTGTCGACACAACGAGTGGAAACAACTAATTGGTTTCACCATTTACGTCGGCGCCACACAGCTGTTATATCCTCCTGAGTATTTTTTCTTATCGCAATATATGTTGCAGGGTTTAAAAAAATCGCAATGTCAGTTTTTTCCAATATCGTGCAGCCCTAATATATAGCCTTATATAATGCAACTTTGAACTAACTCCTGAC
Organism: Ostorhinchus angustatus; assembly: GCA_029822955.1. Lineage (NCBI taxonomy): Eukaryota > Metazoa > Chordata > Actinopteri > Kurtiformes > Apogonidae > Ostorhinchus > Ostorhinchus angustatus. Next base: position 46,967,067 of record JAPTMW010000018.1, on the reverse strand, counting down.
TTTGTTGTTGAGAAGTAATTATTACATGACAAACTGCAGCACATTCAGGTAAGTAGACGTTGTGTCACTGTTAAAACACGGTGATGAGAAGGCTGTCTGATACATAAACCTTTGGGAAGCAGAAAACAAACTGAGGTGATGAACAAAAAGGCTAAAAAACACAATATTACTCTACTGTACTAATGACTGACTTCATGCACGATAAGGACGCAAATGTACGTTGAAAAAATCCTGTTGTATTTGTGTGTAAATGTATGCTTCAATTTGAGACGGAGAGATGAGGAGTGCAGGGTAATACAAGGTACAAGCTCTTACTGGAATGAGCTTGGATCCGCTGACTATGACTTCGTCTGACAGTTGTATGGCCGCATCGGGCTGGGGAGCGTTGATGCTAAAGCGACTGGATTTGGACAATCATTAACCTTTTTTTCCACCAATTAATGATTTCAGGCTTGCTTACTTTTCTTTTGCCTTTAATCATCTTCTCTTCTTGTATGTACTCTGATCTTATTTCATTTCCTTCTCCATCCCTTTGGCCTTTCCACGCCTTCCTGCTGCTCTAACCCTCTTCTACCCTTTCCTTCCCTGCCATCCCGATACGCTTTTCCTCTCCAGCTGGGTTTGAGAAGTCGCCAATGTCTGAGACTAAGCTTACGGGGGACACCTTTGAGCTGTACTGCAGCGTGGTCGGTAACCCCACTCCAGAGATCCAGTGGTGGTATGCGGAAATCAACCGAGCCGACTCCTTCAAGCAGCTGTGGGACGGAGCCCGTAAACGTCGGGTATCTATCAACACGGCCTACGGCGCCAATGGGGTCAGTGTGCTTGGCATTACGCGGCTCACACTGGAGGATTCTGGGACCTATGAGTGCCGGGCGAGCAACGACCCCAGGCGCAATGACCTCCGGCAAAACCCTGCCATCGCGTGGATCCGCGCCCAGGCCACCATTTCGGTGCTACAGAGTGAGTGGTCTATGTCCTGTAGTACCTAGACGGTGAACGACCCACCAATCCCCTGCCCCAACCACTCCAGTCAGTAAAACCTGTCAAGATCCCACCCTCACCACAGCGTCACTGGGGAGTCAAAAATAAGACAACCACATTATTATTATTACTATTATTTTTGGTTTTTTTTTGTTTTTGGGAGAAATTAAATCAGACTCTTCCACATGTACAAATCCCTCATGCCAGTTTCCCCTTTAAGTTGTATTTTATTTTGTTTTATATTTAGGTAAAACCCTTTTCTTTCCCCAAATCCCTTGAATATCTTACTATAAATGACCACAAACCCAAGAACTTTTCCCAATCTCTATCTACATTCCCCCTCTTTCCACCCAAACCTTTGTTCTTATTCTGTCTCATGTGTCTTAATACAGTATTTCTGACCACAATCTTGTTCTCTGCATCCTAATTTCAACCATTCTCTGTTCCTTGATTTATTTGTGATGCGTATTCCCTATGTACTAACATTACGTTGTGTCTCTTTGCGTGGATTGTTTTATTTACTTCAAAGCTCTTCTTGCTCAATGCAGCACAAACCCAGTGGTGCTTTGAAGTAATGGTGCTTTTGATTTGGCTTTTCGCTCAGAGCAAAGTGTAAATGGGACTGTAAGAAGACACAAGGAGGGATGTGTAGAGTGGAAAGAGTGATTCCCATTGTCATCTCTTTTATGACCTGAATAGAAAAAAAAAAAAAACTTAAAAAAATGTCTTTTAAATTTGTGAGACAATCCAATAAAGGATAAGACCATGTGAGGGCATGATGAGGCAGATGTAACTTCTGGACTTTATCGTGCACTGTGTAACCTTGTGCCTTCTCAGCCATTCAGCGTGTGACTGTGAATCAGTAATGACATTATATCCTTTAACCCTCTGCTCTATGCACACAAACATTCAAACAAACTGAATTTCAACTGGGCCCTCCTAATCTGTACATGCTTCAGTGCTCTGCTCACTGAAGCACAGGGAGATGTGGAATGTTGTTAGTCATGGTGACGCTCTCTGAGAAGCTTAGAGGAGTCTGATCCTCACCGGCTCATCTGATTGGACAGTCAAATTATGATTTCTTTTTAGGTGCTACTTGATTAACTGTAGACTTTTGTAATTTACATCTTCCAAGAACTACAATGGGCAGGAGCTGTTCAATTGTCTCTTTTCCTTGTTTCCTACTGTCATGACTACATATACACATCAGTCCTGCACTCCAAGTATACATGTATATATATGTATATATATATATTCTGTCATTACTGAGAAGTAAATATCTTTCACATATACATGTAATATTTATATTATTACATGTATACAAGAGGCTATACGTAATAGCCCCTTTATCGGAATGTTCATTTTGTAGCTGGGTCTTCTTTTGGCCTTCTAGTTTTGCTTAATTTAGTTTGCGATTTAGTATATTGTGAAGTCAGTATACCTGTATGCAGTATATTGTATGTTGTAATGCAATTGCTATTATGAAGGCTTTTTGGTTTGAATAAACACTTTTTCATAATTAACATTCCTTGCATGGATAAAATCTGCTGAAGATACACCTTTGTGACCAACTTAAGTTCATGTGCTTAAAGTGATACTTCACCCAAAATCTGTTAATTTTTATACCTCACTGAATTATTAGAGGTTTTCAGCAAGATGACTATGAAGATGTACAAAAAAAAAACTCCTACATTGTAAACCAGAAATATGGCCTTTCTTTTTCACTGTGACAGTCTCCTTCAAGTCTTTAACTTCCCACAGAGAATGTTTATTCCAGTGTTTTTAGTGGGCTGATTAATAAATTACAATTTAAATGAATGCAACATAGCATCCAAATGGGACAGTAAATATGATTATTGTTCAGTACTAGTTTACCACTGTTTAGTTTATCTGTGATGGTGCTGTGATGTTTGTTTTCCATTACAAAACTTGAAATCTATTGTAACCAACACTAACTGTAGATTAACCGATCTGTTTTTGTGAAACAAAACAGTTACATGTTCAAACAAGTACATGTACATTTTGTGTGTGGTATCACTTTTTCCTGTCAGATGTAGATTTCAGTGGATTTTGAGAGTACAGACATACTGTACTCTTAAAGCAGCTGGTCTAAAGTAAGCATGTGCTTGTGTGACTTTGCTTTTTAAGGCATTAATAAGAGTATGTTAACTTCTGCAACTTGTATTGCAAAGTAACACAAATGTGCATTGTTCTGGGTTAGACACAGTAATGTTCTGAATAATGTATTGTTTATCTTTAAGTATGAGTGGCTCAAAACATTTAGCTGAACCGCGTGCTCAGGAGGCCCACTATTCTCTGTGCCAAGACAGCTGCTGGTACCTCTGTGCCTCAGAGTGCACTTACTCCATTCACTGTGCTGCAATGAAAGGCCAGATTTGCCTTTGCAATGACATAAAGCTCTCCTAAACACACATTTGCTTACTGTGGCACAGACTGTTAAGTTTGGATGTTTTTATTCAATTTGGCAATAGCACTTCCCTTCCCCAAAAAACCTGAAAATGAAAAGTCATTTTAAAAAGTAACAGCTGATCAGATCCAATATCATGGTAACATTGTATTGGAAAGGGGAGGTCGGGCTTTCACAGCAACTTGACTCAGAACATCAATTTGGTCACAAACAGATCTGGTGTTACTGCATTTTAAGTTGTGACATGATGTCCTACAAACAACCTTCTGGTTAAATTGCCTGTGGACCACTACGCCATGTTAGCTAAATGCTAATTTATGTACCACATGTTGTGTGTATGCATGTCTCAAAGATACTATTAATAGTACAACATGGTTTTGCCTGGTGTTGGAGAGAGAGAGTGAGCGAGAGAGATGTGAGGGGGAGGGGAGAGAACGCCCCTTAGCGATATAGTAGACGGTGTTGCGAGAGGAAGGTGACATGATGGCTAATAGAAACCTAGCCACTAGTCTGCTTCAGTAGCCCTTCCCTCTCCTCCGTTACCTTTTGCCTTGCTAGAGGCCTTGGAGCAGCAGCAGCAGCAGTCTGTAGTAGGATTATGATGCCTCGCTCAGCTCCTCCCCTCGGGGGCTCCTACGTTACCATGGTTGGCCTGCCCTGGAGGTGGAGGAGGGGCAAGGTGGAGGAAGCGTTCTGTTCACTATTCAAAGCAGAGCAAAGGGGGCCCCTCTGTTTCCAATGACACTTCCTGCTTCCATGAATGTCCTTGAGAAATGTACCTTAGTACTGTTTAGTTTCCTTTACACTTAGTAATTTGGATGGTAATGTAATTTAAATAGTGTCACAGGAGTCATGCAGAATGTCACAGGTCGCTTCAGTGTAAATTGCATTTAAGTGTAAGGATATGCTTTAAAAGCTCATCCAGTTCCATCTGTTACATGTTAAAGGTTCTTATCACCTCTGTGCATCCATATGCATATACAGTAGGCGTACATACTGGGTGACAGTATGAGTAATTTTCATGAATGTAGCGACAACCTAATAAGATAAGCAATATTTTATTCACCTTCTCAGCCTCCTTTTCTAATCTAGTTGATGCAAGGCTTTCCAGTTTTGTCATGCACATTTGTGTTTTGTTCATTTGGTGTGCTCACTTTTGTCTTGACTTCATAGACTCCCTCCTACGCAGATTGTATAAAAACAGCATAGCCTAAAGCTGCCACTGGGTAGGAGAGAGAATTTAAAGATGTTGAGCCCCAGTTCTGTGATAAGGTTTGACTGTCTCTGTTTTCCAGAACCAAAGATCAATGCCTCTGATCAGACCATCCTGCCAGCAGACAGCTCAAACAAACGAGTTATCCTGCAGTGTAACCTCACAGCTGCCCATACTCCCCACAAGGACAGCTTCTGGATGAAGAATGGACAGGAGATCCCCAATACACGGACAGAGCAGAGAAATACAACGTACAGGTGACAAATCACTTTGCCTCTGTTTAGTAAGTAGGACGTATTTTGGGACAGAGGACACTGCGGACAAAAAAAATGCCAAGAGCTATGGAAAGTAAAGTAATACATTCAGGTATTTGGTTTATTTGAAAGGATTTACCTACAAAAGCTAAGCTAATGCACAGGTAGTTTCCAATAGTTATATCTCTAACTCACATAGTTTGAGGGTCTGCTGAAATTCCTTTTAAACACTGTTTCAGAACAATATGCTGATTGGCTCTAAGTAAGTCTTGCTCACATTTCCAGAAATAGTAACTCAGGTTTGGTGGTACTTGCTTGTAAATGGGTCAGACCACAGTTTGCACATCCTGTTTGTAGTAATTCGTACCTTATCATAATGCACATGTTAACCAAGACCTAACTTGCTTCTGAGGAGAAAAACACCCGTAAAAGCTCTAAATTGTTCTGACATTTTCAAGTAGAATCTATTATACACACTTTTCCAAACTTTTAGAAAGGTTTATTTGTTGGATTCTGATTTATGAAAATTCATTTCTCTCTCCCTGCAGTTTTTCCAGTGTTGACAAGGGTAATAGTCATTAATAAACCAAAAAATTTGGAACCTATATATATGTATATGTTGTGAAAATGAAACCCTTGGGATCAAGTATTAGTTTCACTCTAACACAATACAGTGCAGAAATGTCTTTAAGCCGACTATCAAGAGCTTAAAGAGGGAACTATTCAGTAATGATGTACTCACAGTTTTTACATCCAACTGGAAGAAATATAAATAAGCAGTGGAATAAAGTTCTTTGCTCATGTGTTGGATGAAACATGTAATAAGTGCGATTGTGAACAGAACAGGATGATGCTTTAGACCACAGTGATCACTACAGAGAGGGAATGCATTCAGCACATGTCAGATTGAAAAAAGAAATGAGAAAAATAAAAATGTGACTGTTAGAACTAGTAATTAGTCAGGGCCCATAAATATATTTGATCAAATTTCTACAGTATTAATTTGTTCGCATGTGCTAGTAAGGCATGTATTCCGGGTTGAAGTCTTCGAGCCACAGCCTCAGAATGTGTCACAAAATATTACCAGATTCCAACTGACTGAATTTTCACGACTGAGCAGCAGTAACACTAACTACAGTTCAATCCATGTGATTAAAACAACTACACCTGCACCTCAGTAGACATGCAAAGCTATTTCATAGCCTTGAGTACCAACTAGTTGTTATTTCCTGCTGTCACACACTATAACCATTGGAGCACAAAGCTACTGTCACCCCTGTAGACATACCACAGACTCTCCCTAGCCACAAGATAAGACCAATTGGTCACTTCCTTGTCACATTACATCAACGATACTCTGAAAATTTCAGCTAAAATGCCTGTGGTGCCTTTCTCTGCAGAAGCCAGAGCTGCTGTTTTGTAATATAAAAGCATAAAGCCAACAATTCGCCTCCCATGGGTTTATAGGTCCTTCCAGCCATTACTGCTGCAGTCCACACTAATGAAAAAAGTTAAATCATCACATCAGCAGATGTGGCTGACTTTGCTTGACTATTTATAATGATGATGTTATTAAAGTTCTAAAATAAAGAAATTAATGTTATGCATTTTGTTGCAGAATCACTAAACCCCGGGCAGATGATTCTGGGGAATACATGTGTGTGTACACATTTAACATGGCACCAAATGCAAATGCAACAATTGAAGTAAAAGGTAAGATCGGTTCTTTTTTTTCCACATCTGATACAAATGTCAAAACTCTTTAAGTCTAACAACTGACGCTGTCCTGTTTCTATCCAAATTGTTAAAAAAAGCCACAGCTATGACTTGACCCTTTTGTGTCGTCTGTTTCTTCAGCGAGAGATGATGAGATACAGGTGTCTCAGAAAGTTAAGCACCTTAAGCTGTGTAAAGAGAGTCCTTGTTGACAAAGATGTTGGAATTGATCCTGTGAAGTGGTGATGACAGGGAGCAATCCTGAGGCTGCTGTCACTCTTGGCTTTTCACTGAGACAACACTCTAGCAAAATGGACAGGCACTGCACATGTTCGCCAAAGCATGCGCCACTGAGAAGCATTCTGATGAGCAGTTATACATGTTTGGAAACTGTCAATAACTGATTATTAATAGATGTACCTTATTTTCTTTGTATGTAGAAACATGTAGCTAATAATCTACATAAAATACAGAGAAGCTAACCAAAGAACTACTCTGTTGGTTTCATTCAAGCTGACAGTGAAGCCATCAACTTGAATAAGGAATCTTCTCTAAGAAAGGGCAAGTGAAACCCTGTTCAAGAGAAGCTTGCCTGTGTGTAGTGCTTAAGCCAATTTGCTGTGGCATGGCGTCGGTGCATACTGAGCATGCCCTGCCGCGTATTCCGTGGCTGTCTTAAAGCGGCGCCTGATTGCATAACACGGGTGATGACCGTGTGTGTTGTGCTTTCACTGGATTGTGGAATGACGGAACTCATCACCATTCAAACTCATGTGCCGAGCCATCACTGGACTGCAGGCCTGTGACTGCTGAGGCTTGCTATCTGTCCCCTTGAGAGGAGGCCAGTGTTCACTGATGATGCATATTTTTGTCTTTTAAATAAATCTGTGTCCCATGAGTAGAAAATATTCATACGCTGAATATTTCAACTTAAAAAAAAAAAAAAAATAGGTGCCATTTTAATGTCTAAACAGGGCATTTTCTCCCCTTCTTAAATGCTCTCTTGATTTTCTTGAGGTGTTAAAGATCGCTTGTGACCCAGGTAGCAAGCCCACTGCTATGCTAGGCAGCTTTGCATTGCGCTTCTGGCAGCAGTTCACTGAGATCCCTCGCCTACAGTGTCCTTGGCACACTCATCCTTGCAGGACTCAGCTCAGAGGCAACAGATGGAGGGTTCTGTGATGTTGTAGGATTAAGGCTCTGAAACCGGTCCCAGCCATCTCTGTGGCAGGAGTAGACTTTATTGTCTGTGATACTAAGCTCACCACAGATACATATTTGGTGCCTATTTCTCAAATTTTTATAATGTATGGAGTGTCATATTTTACTCAAGAATAAATGTGACTGTTTGTATATGTGACAAAAAAATAGTCACAATCACAAGATCTATTTCCGTAACAACTGATAAAATATTAAAATTCAGTAATTAAGGTGTCGATTTAATGATGTCTTAAGACCTCGTGGTGTTTACTGTGTTTTTATTCTTTTTGACAGCTTTGACCTTGTTCCACCTCACACATTACGCTCACATTCATACAGCATCACTAACTTCTGTCTTTCACACAGTAAGTAATAATATTCACAGCGAGGAGTGTGAAATGGAGGTTTCTGTCTGCTTTTAGCGCCACTCAGAGGGCTGCGCTGTCACTCACTGGCATAATACTGTAAGGATAAGGCACAAATGAGCTTGGCCACGCCCCTGCTCAGGGAGCACGTGTGTACCATAATTAGAGTGGGGTGATGTCACCAAAGAGCTGAAACCCCTCCTGCTCCATTATCCATGTGCAGCTGAAAAATGCTCACTCCGGGCCTCTCCGTTATCCTGCTTAATTGCATGGAAGGAATTATTGTAATTTTGAGGATTAGTGGAAAAGCAGGAACAGTTATCTTCCCGATGCTGTGCAGAGTTAAATAAAGAGCCTGTGTCTGAAAACATCAAGTCTCACCTTTTGGAAAAAACACTTCGCTATCGATGAATCATTTTGACATCTGTGCAGTGCTTCATGACAAGTGGCTTCATTTATTAAATTCATATCCTTTTGTTGCATTTTCATTATGGGTTTATTCATAAATCAGATCCAATTTACACATTTGTCTTTGGTTCTTAGGCTCTCTTTGTGGAATTCACTGTGGAATTATTTTGAATGAGAACATCTGGAGGCTCTCATATCATTCTCGTCCCTGTCTTCCGTGACCTCATTATGAATTTTATTAAAATGCTTTTATCTCTTCCAGAATGATATTCTCTATTTCAAGGATTGAGGAGAGGGAGGATCCATGCTCATAAAATTACTGTACACCCAAACAGTGGTTTTTATTGAGAGATATTAGGCTGACCCTCTTGGGAGACAGTACCATCAGTCTTTGTTTGGCAATGGAGTTTTGCATCTAATCTTTCTATCTATTGGAGAATAATGTCGTACAGTGTTCTTCTGTCTGTATTTTAAGCTTAAAAAAGTTTTTTCTATTACTTGTATTTAATGTACAATTACTTGAAAAATCAAAGTAGACTTACATTATAAGGTTAACTTACCTTTCATTTATCATTATTCAGATATAGCCCTCATGAGAATTGTAAGAACCATGGGAGTTGTAGTTTATAAATGGGTGCTTCTATGAAACTGGGTACATTTTGGTACCTGGCACTTTTCCAGCTTTTTAGACCCAATAATAAAAGATACATTTAGACATATTTCCCCCCAGGATGTACCTAATGATGACCTCAGATAAATGCAAAAAAATATATATACTCTTGCTCTGAGCCATCCCAAAATTAATTAATTTATAATCAAATATTTGAGCCAAAAATAGGACCAAATTTGGAATGTTAAAGCTGCCTAGGTGTCAGTGCATTTGATCTGGAAAACATGGCAGTAAATGGTCTTATATAGACTATAAATAAAGACACTGTGTTAGATTTGATGATCCTAGTGATTTTTCTAATCCAGACATGCAGGTTTCATGAATCTCAGTCTCATTCCAGGTTTCATATGCAACCCATCGTGTCCACTTACATTACATGCGGAACCTGCCCATTTAAACACATATAAATTGTGAATGATTTTGCAACAGTGGTCATTTTTGTGAAATACTCTGCCTTGAATAATTAGTTCGATTCCCAAAATGTACCTGTGAGAGAATAAAGAGATATTCAAAAAAACAGTAGCGCAATTTTCGTGTCCTTTGGACTGTGTTACATGCATATTTTTGTATTAAATATAATGGAAAATAACATAAAAATTTGTTTTATCTGAAAAATTGCTTCTCTTTTATCTCAGTCAGTATTTATTTTTAAAATAGACTTAAAGTGCTTCCAAACTTGCTTCATAACATTAGTCTACATCTGGTTTGAATTTTTAGCCCCATGTCCTGTTTTTAGGACCAGTTTCATAGAAGCACCCAAATGTTAAACTATAATGATCAGGTGTTAAAAATGTATTTGCTAGTGAAGATAAAAACAAATAATGCCCCTCCATTATGTTTTGGAAATTGTAGAGAAGAAAGTAAAAATAACATGGAAAACATAACACAAGATAAAGTGATGAACCTCTGTGTTTGATAATCAGTGATAGACTAATGTGATGGAAGGCGTGTGTAGGATTTTTTTTTTTTTCAATTCCAAGCTTGTCTTACTGCACCTGAAAATAATCTCTACGCTTCTCTACCTGAAATTTCCCAAGAAAATTAAACCAGTGAATCAGCTCAGCTATAAAGAATTTTAATCACACCATCTCTCAGACACCTAAATAATATTGCGATGGCTATAACAGCAAATCACGTTGTCCTCATTCTTGCCATCTGGCAGGAGTTAAAATATTGCTGTGACAATCTCCCTCCTGCCAACTCGGCTAACGAAACATTATTTTACCTTTACAGCAAAACCTGACATCACTGGCCACAAACGCAGTGAAAATAAAAAGGAAGGGGAAAACGCGATGCTTTACTGCAAGTCTGTCGGGTATCCACATCCCGTCTGGACGTGGCATAAAGTGGAGGGGACATCCATCACGGTACATCAATAAACACAATAACAATGAGAATGTGCTGCACGCCTAACCCAAATAAACATTTTTATACAAGTCTTTAATGCCATTAAGTTTAAGCACTGCTTGCTGTGTTGCAGGAAATCGACAACTCCACTGGGCGTTTCTTCATCACTAACAGAGAGAACTACACAGAGCTCAATATACTCGACTTGGATATAAACACAGATCCTGGAATATATGAATGCAACGCCACAAATGTGATTGGGACCACCGCTGAGACCACCATCCTACGGGTGCGCAGCCACCTTGCACCGCTCTGGCCTTTCCTGGGTGTGCTTGCAGAAATCATCATCCTTGTAGTCATCATAGTTGTGTACGAAAAACGCAAGAGGCCAGATGACTTTATTGATGGTAAGAATACTTTAACTCGGTTACTAACTATTTGCACCCTTACATAAAAATATAGGAATTCCAAATCATGAAAACATTCAACAGTTATTTTTTTTTGGCTGAACTTGAATCTATTTCTATATTGTATTTAGAGAGACTAATCTAACCCAAGTCTGGCACTATTTAGAAAAAACAACAACAACAAAAAACCATCACATACATATGTATGTATGTTATGTTTAACTGTAAGCTGAACTGTACACTGCAGAAATCCAAATCTTATTAAGTGTATTTTTTTTGTCATAATCATCTCATGAGAAGATAGAAAAACACTTTTATTCCAAATTTATCAGCAACAGTGTATATTTGTGGAAAAAACAGCTATCAGGCCTATTACAGAAAGATAAAATAACAACTTTCATTTCACTGTAAAAGAAGGATTAAAAGTAATCTAAGCCTCTATTTTTAT
>JAPTMW010000018.1:46899775-46909882 GCA_029822955.1 Ostorhinchus angustatus | reverse complement strand
AGATAGATAGATAGATAGATAGATAGATAGATAGATAGATAGATAGATAGATAGATAGATAGATAGATTTTTTTTCATAGAATGTAATACATAGATATTGTAACAGGTGATTTGTGATCAGATTACTTTGATAAAATCTTTTACAACTCCAAAAAGGCCAATACTTGTTTACTGTAACTGATGCCAACATTAATATTTTAACATAAAAAACAATAACTACATCCTGTTTTACTGCCTCATAATAGATTAGAATGTAACTATAGTTCTGACTGAGGTATTTAATCAATAGGATATTACATTGTAAAGTTACAATGTCTCTCAACTCTTATCACTGTTTAAAATACTTACTGAGGTAGTTGTTTCATTTATGAACCAAGATATTTTTGCCTGATACATCATGAAATTTTACTGTTTGTTTTTTGAGCAAATTGACTCTAAATGATGGCTGGATCGTGGTTTTTGGACTCGGACATTGCATCACATTCTCTCTCTCTTTAACATTAAAAGTTGATCTGAGAAGTTGAATTCAATTGGACATGTACACACCTAAAGAAAAGACCAGTGGAAGGACATGTGTGCATGTTTAGACTACAACTCCATGCTATAATGAATTCAGTGCAACACTTCCCACTGGAAAAATAACATAATATGTGATGGCTTATAATACAAAACTGAGCTTATTTTAAATACATATTGTAGGAGTGGTTGACAAAAATCTTTTATTTTGATGATATAATCTTATTGCAATGATCTATTCCAGATGTCATTTATGACTATGACTTATGAATTATTATTATTTTATTATAATTTACTTCATATAAAAACTGATTAGAATATTTTACTGTTTGTGTTTGTTCCAGATCAGCAGCTTTCATGTCTACTATGTCAACAGAGGAAATAGTCTGCACTCAGGTCTGTTGTGTCCCTGAATGACTGGTGATTGCTGAGAATTGACTGCCTGTCATTGAAAATAGAGGTCATCCTTTTTCCTATACAAAAGGCTAAATATTGCTTCCTGACAAAATGATACAAGGTATTGATTATGATTTGCTACATCCTAAATATAGAATTATTTGGAGCCATTTGATTACACTGTAAAAACCTTCTGTACTGACACAACATTGATCACACAGTTTATGTAGATATATTTGCCATATAATACATGTTTTGGTATAGCACATTAAATGATATACATTTTAATTCGACTTTATATATGACATTCCTTTAATTAATAGATAATGACAGGTTTAAATGCGTGTCACCTTTGCATCAAATGAAACATGGTAGAGCCGTGAACTGTAAATGACAAACTAAACATTTTACATTTGATGTTTAGTTTGCCACAAAACATCAAATGTCAGAAAGTGCATGTATTCCCATGTTACCACTGAGAATTCACACACAACCAAGCAATTTCATCCAAACTCAAGGACAAACATACATTGGAGGAGTTTTAATTACGCAGTGTTTTGCGCGTAAATTACGCAGTGGATCAGCGTGCTGGCTGGGATGCCAAACGGTCCAGTCTTTTTTTCCTAGTGGAACCCAGGTCCTTGCAGCCTGGAACAATGGGCTTGCGTCGCTACCTGTAGCCTCAACTTAAGAGAACGGGAGAGCATTTTAAGAATGGGATGAGCATACCCCTTTAAACAAGGTGGGCTGAGCTTATTTGCAGTTCTCGCTCCTATGGCAACCCAATAGATCAGCATCATGAATATTCACAATTCACCAAAACGCACCCTGACTATGGATCAGTGATGTCAGCGGTCCCTGGAATGCTTCTACTGTATTTTGCATGATTTTGTCGCGATGTTTGATGGCAGCTGGCAAGACATCTGGTGAAAAGAGCAGTCTCCGTCGTGCATGACCTTTCCTTCGTCTCCTTATCACCGTCCGTCGGCACGTCCCTCACATGTCACGCTAAGGTGACTTTCAAGCAGTTTTTTCCACTTTTGCGCACAATGTCGGAACGGCACAAACATGTGCATCGGGGACGCAGTGGTCGAGCGGACCGCCCAGGCTGCGCGTAAGGACATATGCAAACTGTCAGAGTGTCTAATAATGAAAAAGAGTATCTGTCATCCTTTTCAGTAGAGCCACGGCGGTCCATGTCATGTGTAGCAGGCTTTCAGGGATTCAGATTAGCTCCAGACTGATCGCTCTCACAAACAGATAGATAGAGCGCTGGACTGGTGGCAATACTCGTTACAATACAGCCTAAGCATCTGGATTTCTTACATTTTCTCCAGGGTGTCTCAATGTCATAATGGACAGGTTGCACTCCTCCATGCGTAAAAGGCTCTACAGTTTGCCACAGCACATTGGACAGAAAGCTTCAATAATGGGCGAAGGAGAAGACGCAGACAAGGACACCCGGAGGAAGAGTATTAGGATGAAGCCTCTACCGTCGCCGACTTCTGGGGGAAGCTGCAAAGGCATCGCTGAGACCAAAAGTGGGGATTCTGTGATCATGGAGACGGACATTGGCAGACCGATGAAGACCAGCTCAAATGGAGATTGCCGGAGATTTCGAGGCAGCCTCTCTTCCATCACAAGTCGGCATGTGCACGACCCGGAGTCAGCGGAGGAGAGGCGACTCATCACGGAGGGGGATGTCACCCCGAGCGAGGAGAGCCCCCCTGGAGCCATCGGTGATGGGCCGCCGGATCAAAGTGCGCAAGGGGCAAGTGGCGGCGGTGGCGGCGGTGGTGCCCAAAACGAGCCCCCAGAGCAGCAGTCAGGGTTTATAAAGTTGGATGGCATTGATCAAATTCTGCCAGATGACGATAGATTATACCAGGCTGGGTTCATGCACAGACAGTTCGGAGCAATGCTTCAACCAGGGGTCAACAAGTTCTCCCTGAGGATGTTTGGAAGTGAGAAGGCGGTAGAACGGGAACAAGAGCGGGTTAAATCCGCCGGATTTTGGATTATTCATCCTTACAGTGATTTCAGGTAAATCTAGACACTTAACACTTCCAAATGATGTAGAATGAAGCCCACTATAACCCTGGTTTCTTACACAGGCCCGGATGTTTTCCTCAGTGTGTTTATCATTTATTAGGGCATCCATCAGCTCTGGAGCAGCATGTTCATTGTTTCATTCATCTTTACAGCACCCTCTTTGTGCACACTCCTTAAGGTTGAAATGTGATTTTTTTTAATTTTTTTTTTTGGATATCTGTTTGCCACATCCACATTGAAATAAATAGTACACCCAAAATACTAATTAATTTATTGATTAGTTTTAGAATAGCACAGCAAAAATAATTAGATTCACTGGTTTCAGAACATGCACATACGTATCAGGAGGCTTGTGGATACACTGTGTTGTGTTATGGAATATTTCCACAGATAGCAGAGCCTTGATTTATAATTAGGCCAAATTACCTATTTGGGAAGATGTAATAAAATGGATACATAATTAAATTCTTTCACTGGTTTCTTCTCATTTATTTACAAAAAAATGCTCTGGGGACATAATTTATTATTGATTAGGGTTAGAGATGAGGCCCTCTGTTTGCACTGGCTTTACAGGCTATCAGCTTGTTTTTCTTAACATTCATCGTCTTCATGCATATTATTCCTGTAGAATGAAAGGGGTTAAATCATTGTATTTGAATTAGATAGAATTAATAGTTTAAATCGTCATTCTGCATCTGCATTAAGTAGTGTGATTGTGAAACTAGAGCAGCAAAACTGAACAGACCAAGATGTTTCACTCCTGTTTGTGCCCTTGAGTGTGTTATTGGCCCTATGCATATGATTTATGACAAACACTGAAGTTTTTAACAGCCAAGGAAATTCAATTACTGTTCTTTTACATCCTGAAGTGTTTGCTTTTAGGATTTGTCCGCAATTGTGCAAATATTTAATCTGAAATTAGAGAGTGTAACTCTTTTGAATGACATTTTTCACATATAATGCGACAAATTTATGGGTCTTGAGTTGACAGTAATCTGTATATCTACACTTTTACTAATTTATTACCAAAGATTGTTGTGGCTTAAACTGACCATGCATACAAACTATACTCACTGTAGATTTCAGTGGTGTGTTTATGTGAAATTGTTAGAAGTGATGATTGAATAGCAGCCATTTCTTCAAATCTATTACAAATATATAAACATCTTTTATCAGTAAGTGTGTAATTTTGTTTGCCCATTCACCTAAAACTTCTTCTTAAACACCCTGGCTGGTATTAGAAGTGATAGTGAAGCTTTTCTGACCACATTATTTTCCAGTTCAACAAGCAAGCAAACTCATTGATCTCACCGTGTCAACCAGTTTGATCTCTTGATCCTTTAAATCACATGGAGACAGTTGCTAAAGAATATAGATGCCTGGCACACTTACACACACCAGCATTCTCCTTGTCTGTGACATTGAAAATGGTGTAGGCTGCCAGGTGTTTGACTGGTTATGCTGGTGAAATGACACACAATATGAAAGTATATCTCTTACTACCAAAGGGTGTTTTTCTACCTTGCAAACAAGATGTTTCACTTTGAGACAAATGCGAGTTGCAGTGTGAGTTGCTTACAGGCCAGGGGTGTCAGTGGAAAACGTTAAATAAGACCGGATACTAGAATAAAAAACAGACACATATTTCTGCCAGTTTATCCTTAGAGACTGGCAAATATACCTTAGTGGCTGACATTACTGGATGTTTTGTATCAGACACAGTATATAACATTGATACGCAGCAGTTAGCTTAAGCTGTTATGAACAACTGATTCATTTTAATTGTACTGTAAGGACACACATCTAAACATTACACAGAATTTTCTTGACAAAATCAGGACTGTTTTTGTGCAATGTCACATCTTCTCATCTCATAGATCCCCAGTATTTTGTCATGTATGACTCGAGACAGATTTTGTTTTAGATCTGTGAATATTGATACTCTGTGTTATATATGATATACTGATTTTTGTTGCCCATTTGTGTTCAGTTAAACCCATTATTAATTGCATTATTAAAAACAAAAGCTTCAAGTCCTTATCTGAAAAAATATGCCATTAAGTGACCTATTTGCTTCTATACTCACACCACGTACTGATTAGCGATTACTGCATCCAATCCACCTACAGTGTGTGCAGGTCATCATGAGAAAGTGATACACATATTAGACTGTGCCATTTCTGTTGTGCTCCTCCCAGCTGGTTGTATTTCCTGTGACCCCTTCTGCTCTCTTACTCACTGTGTTAAATGTCATGTGGAAGGGTGATTTGGGGCTTGGGGAGACTGTCCTGTTACCGAAAGGTCACAGATTTGGCACCAGCAAACAGTTTTGAAGTGTCTTTGAGCAAGATACAGAATTGGGGGCGGTGTTTCATTACCGCATTCGGTGAAAGAGATGCCAGTGCAACTCTATGTACGCAAAGTAAATAAAAAAAAAACATAATGGAGAAGTTCTCTAAAAATGAGGTTAGACTCCCACTCGTTTCAGGTCTGAGGGAGGGATACTGTATACTAAGATAATTATACATTTTGGCGATCTGAGAGGAGTTTGCTTGGGGTACACTATGATTACATAATTACTCAAGTCTACAATTAAAACCACAGATGTGGCACTCAGAATAAATCTTTGAGCCTGTGCCTCAGCTAGCCCCATTAGGAAAGATACACATGCATGTCTGGTAAGTTTTGGAGTTGTACTTTATGTCAGTGATCTTACAAAGTGTTCAGATAAATTACAGCTTGTATTTAACTTTTAATAAACTGAACGAGAAATATGAAACTCGGACACCTCCTTCCTCCAAAATCAGGATCAGAAACAGGACAGGATGACTGCAATTAAAGTACACAACGAGATGAGTAGGACCTTTTAATGGGCTTGGAGAAGAGAAGGGTCTCTGTGACTAAAAGTTTTATTCCCATGTCTGCATCAAAGCTGTGGCACCATAAGCTCAAATTAGAGTGTCACAAGGAATCACATAGTCATCACTGCACTGGAATTCAACAAAATCTTCTCTTGTCAAGTATTGTATAGCACTAAGAAGAAGGGGAGGAGCAATATCTTGCGAGGGAAAAAGGCGGATTAAAACTGGCATCATAATCCAATCTACAGCCTCATTTCCAGATCCAAAGCTGAACAGCCTCCTTCATTTCTGAACAAGCAACTTCCAGAGAGGAGACGCAGTTAGCCACAGAGTAAAAAATCAGACGTTCCGACGAAATAACTGATTTTCAGTGTATTTGTAAATATTTTTACAGTCCCCAAGCACATGAGTGTAATATATCTGTAATCTGTCTGTGGGGGTTTGATGGGATTTCTGAACCATACATATGACTGCTGCTGAGATTACTGCCACCTTTTGCCCTTATTTATTTAAAGACCACTGTACTGGATGTGGTGCTGAGACTTATCAGTGTGGCATCACTTTTGTGTTAAAGAAAACTCAAAACCACAAAACATCACTTCATGACTGACAAAACGATGTCCTGTTGACAGAATGGATTCCCTGCATTTTGAGAGTTGCATGATGAAAATCAGGGGATCCTTTTTACATCCCCTGATTGCATGGAGTCCTTTGAGTGTATCTATCATTGCAACAGTATTGTGCAGACATCCGGACAAATGATGGTGCACGATATTAGAATGCATCCCTCTGATCGTCAAGTGCTTTTTAATTATCTTATTATTCAGAACCCAGGGGACACATCTGTTGAAAAGTCTTTCACATTTCCCAGGAGAGATAGGAAAAAAAGATGTCGCACATTAAAACTTTTTTGTGCATTTGAGGCTCTATTAAACCCTCCCTTTTCCTGTAGCAGAGAAGAGGGGGTCAGCTGTCCTGCGGTTTCTGTCAATCAGTTAAATCCCTTTGCAACATCCTGGCGAATTCTTCCATTCCTTTTTGCGAAGTCCACTTTTTCAACCGCCTTTCATTCCTCCATATTCAGTTCTGTCTCCCAAAAGACACTTACCTAGACAGTGACAAAAATAAATCCTCTGAAAAGACATCTTACAATTTTGTTTCTGTTATTTTGGCGGAGAATACATTAAAGAAAAGTAGAGCAGGTGTAGTAACTGATGTGCACAGTAAGGTTGTGATAGAGCTTAAGGAAAGTAAGTTTTAAGCAATAGGTTGAAAATATGTCCTTATTTAGCAAATCACCTCCTAATTTAACCTGCTTCTGATTTTAGGTTTTATGTTCTCCTGCTTAAATGATTAAAAGTATCTGTCTCTGTTAGACGCAATCGAAAAAATCAGTTTTTGAACAGCTCTTAATATTATTATCATGAGATGGCAGGGAAAAGTAAAGCATCCATCATGAGAAAGGAAGAATGAATTGTGGCTGCGCTTCTTTGACCCAATCTGACCTTGCATTTTGTGGGAAATACACCAGAAATAATCCCAGTGTCTATTATTCCTCTAATGAGTTTTGAGATATTTCAAATTCGGAACAATGGGGCACATCTTAGATTTACTTTCCTTATTAAGCATTAATAGTCACGAAGAGCAGCCAGTTTTTGTCGAAGGTAAAGTACTATTAATATACTGTAGTGCGTGCATGTTTGTCTGTGTCTGTTCGGTTTGGGGTCCGATTAAATAACAGCATTCTCCATTTCAGTCAGGTTGATTACGGTTGATTTGAGAGTATGTTTTGCTATTGATTTGTTTGGGCCTTGTGGGGCCTGTTGCTCGCTATCGGTGGATTTATTGAAAAATGAGATGGAGAAACATAGCCGTCTGCAGCAGTGGTGATTCCCCTTCTTGTGGCAGTAGCAGGAGTCATTCTCTGGGTAGAAAGATACAAAAGGTCAAGATGAGACGCTGGAAAGCCCCAACGGAACAATGTAAAAACCTGGACATTTAGAGACCGGTTTTAGTTTTTTTTTTCCGACAGTTTTTTTGTGCAGTTGGCTCTGCGATGCATTTTCAGACCAGTAGGAGTGTTCAAAGGGTTACATTTTGCTAAACCCACTTTTATTAGTCTTTGGTTCCTGTATTTGTGTATTTGGACCCTAATAGTTCATAAAGTTTAAATTTGAACTCTTCAGGTGCTGCAAAGTGATCTTTATATTCATTTTGGCAAAAATTGAGTGGATTTCTACAACCTGTTTTAATTCCTTCTCAATTTGTTACGTCTGTATCTAGTTACGTAATGACATTTGCACATATAAGGTCGAGACATCAGATGAACATTTCTCCAGTACGACATAATTGTTTGTCAGCAACAGCGGTTGTTGTAAAAGCTGAAAATATGTCCACCTAAAATGTTTAGTTGTTGGTTGTATTAATGAACACAAGTGGCTGAACGAGAAAGAGAAGCACAGTCAACAACCTGGAGGGGTGGGGTGTGAAGTGGCTCATTTGCATTTAAAGGGCCGGCGCTCAAAACCACCTTTCTGGTGTCATTACTTAGAAATAGGGTTGAAGATGGACCTGTGGAGTTGAATTAATGAAGAAATCAGACCCAAACATAGCATTTACAGTTTATGTAGACCACAGGGAAATGTTTGAAAATCCATAATTCCATTGAAAAAAGCTAAATATCACTCCTTTAAATACATGATTGAAAGATGTAATTACCAATAGCAGATCAGATTCCATCATAGACCTGTATACAATGCTTCATGTTTCAGTATAAAAGGGTCAAGACGTGGCATCACATTCTGTTTTTTTTTCCTCTTGATTGGGGCTCTAGCAGCCTCAAGCCAAATTAGTGAGGATTGTAACACCCATACGTTAAATGAAGCATGACATGTCAGCCTTGTTCTTTGTTGACCATGTTATCTTGCATTTATAGTGCTAATCTGCATGAGTAGGTAGGGAAGCAAAGAAGGTTTGAGACCATATAGGATGAATGACACTGAATTCCTTTTGGTCTCCATTAAATAATTCCTCCTTTAGTTTAGTGAGGGTAAAACATGGGGATTACAGATGGTTCTGGCTGGGCCTGAAAGTGGGGTAATCAAAATAGGCTGCTGTGCTCATCCATGAATATTAGGAGCCAAGAGATTATTACAGCACAATTTATTTAATGGAGGGAGCCCAGGGAGGATGTACGTGGCCGGTGGGTGGAAGGTGGCCTGTCATAGTGGCAGAATGATTGAACAGTACCGTGTGACCTCGCCAGGCATATTTGTGTGGGAGTGTAAAATCAGGACATGTGATCAAAACTGTAAAAGAAAGTGTGTTGGGTGTTACTGTTCACCAATGTCCACACCCCCCCATATGTCATTTCATTCAGCTTTATGTATTAGGCAGAGAGTGAGCAGAGTTTAACCTTGGCCAAGTGATGGTAATCTTGAGGTGAGATTATATTGATTGATTGAACATCATATACATTTTGAAAATGGGAAAAGCTGCTGGAAGCATTTTCCGTTCAGTGCTGCGTGTCACCAGGCTGGTATGCTTGATGCATTTTGGTCAACTGACAAATGTAATGTTGTGTGTACTTCCCGTTCCACCATCCTGTGCGCTCCAACATCAATTTATAATCTCTCCAGGTGGATGCACAGCACTAGTCAGCCAAGACTGACTCTTTCTTCCTCTTTTAACACGTTTATGTGTCAAATTTATTTTTCTTGCCGCTGGACAAATGTCACCATTGGCCCACAAGCCAACAGTAATATCTCAGTTTCAAGTTTCTCCGACATTTAGGGATTTTTTTTTGTGCCAATTCATCACCCCCATATCATTACAGATCTCTGGCATGGAAAGTAACACTGCAAAAAGTACTTAAAAATCTATGTTATCTTCATACAGTGGACTCTGAAGTCCATGATGTTGTCTTCAACTGCCCACCTGGCTCATGCAGGGGCGAAGAAGAGGTCACAATACGATTTATCTTGTTGTGTAATCTATCAATTGTGCAAAAGGGGCTCCCTCTCATGGCTGGGAAAGTGATTGTAATTCTGTGGAGACATGTAATAGCGTGGGATCTTTTTTCCCCTGATCTGTACTGTTATGAATAGATGTTGAATGAGAGCAGATCTAGAAATGATAGTTTGGAGCAAGAAAAAATGTATAACTTTGATCGGCAATCATTCCTGATGTCAAACAATGTTGGCAGAAAATACATAATATATATATATATATATATATATATATATATGTTGACATATATAGATATATATGACATTAACAGTTT
>JAPTMW010000018.1:46829202-46840900 GCA_029822955.1 Ostorhinchus angustatus | reverse complement strand
GATGGACACTCCTTCACCTTCACTTTTTTCTGCTGTTCCAATGACAGGTGGACTTGGCCTTATGTTTTGGGTCATTGCCAGGTTGAAATATTCAAGACCTTCCCTTGCATATTCAGTCAGGGTATGTAAACTTATGAGCACGACTGTACCTAGACATAGTGGTCCTGCTCTGAGACCCTTCAGCACATAGAAGTGGCAGCACTGGGGATCAAACAAGCAGCCTTTTAAATACAAGGCAGCGCTGTGATTAGTACTACAGCTAACACCAGTTTGATATGCATAGAGTCAAGTTACAAGGGGATTATGTTATGTTACATAAGAATGAACTGTCAGGCAACATAATGTAAACTGTGGTTCATCATTAAGGTACAGTATGCATGGATTAGGATTAGATTAGATTTGATGTCTTATTCTGTAGCTTTGTAAATCAGTATGATGTGTGGCTGTTTAAAAGACTTGGCTTATGTGAGTTAAACTAGAATGTGTTAAAATTTATGGTGTACATTGACCAGTGGGAAAGAATATTCATAACCCCCTTCAACTGAAAAGTCTCTCATATCTTCCGTTCACTGTTATGCATCACTAGACATAGTTTATAGTATATTTTTGTGAAGGTATTCATCTGATTCTTTATTTCATGTATACAGTGTTTTAATACTATGTACATTGAAAATGCAACAATGCTGCATAATGTGCAAAGCCCCGAGAAAGATAGGAAGGCATAATAGTCTATCCAAAGCGTGATGAGACATTTATCTTAATTAGTTTAAAAAAAATGGTCCTAAAAAAAAAGTTCCCATATGAATTTAACTCAGCAAAAAGGTACAGTAAAAGCCTTCTATCGGATAATTAGAGCATGAAGATTGGAATGTGGAGCAATATAGAAAGGTTATGTGGTCTAATGAATCCAGATTTAACCTCTTCCTTTGTGATGAGTGCATCAGTGTGAGAAGAGAGGTGGATGAAGTGATTACCCATCATGCCTAGTGCATATAGGATGATCTGGAGTGGTTTCAGTTGGTCAGGTTTTGGTTCTGCAAAATTATGCGACCAAAAAATTCTGAAAAAAAAAAAATCCATGCCATAATCAAAACTAAAGGTGGTTCAGGGAAATATTAGGCCAGGCTGTGTATAGTTGCAGATGTTTTCAGAGGTCTGTGTCCACAACTGTTCCTAAAAGCTGCACTGGCTTCTTCCTCTGCTCTCCATACGCACCGGCCCTGAGTTCTGAGCACTCATAATGTACTTAGTTTAAAATCCCGTGTGAGGAATGTAGCCTCTCATTAACATCAAAATGGAGTTTGTTTTCTTTCTCTGAGTAAACACTGTCTAATTAATTGCATTACTTAGAAGAATGATTCTCAGTATGACAGAATAACAAATATATCTTTCTGAATTAATTCAAGCCCTGGGGCAGGTACCTCTCTGACAGAAGGCACCTCATATTTACATCACATTACCTGGTAGACAAAGAAGTTGTTAGCATTGATAGACTCAGTCATGCTTGGTTTGGCTCTGATTGGAATCATTAGGGAGTATTTTGGTCTTCTTTTACAGTAGCTGTCCCATTATCTTGCTAGGTCATCACTCCTTACCTTTTCAGGAGGTCGCTAATAAAATCACTATCTCTCAGGCTTTTCTGCCGTGGAAATGAGTTTGAAAGCAATTTGGACACGTCACCCCTAGGAGAGAGTTGATATTGATTTGCTATGAACTACCACCGGGATCTAAAGGAAAGGGGCAATTTATCTATAAATGTGAAAACTCACAGTGAAATCACATTTTTCTAAATAGCTGACCTACTTTCTGTCATGCAAGCCTCTAGTGTCTCACGCTTCATCCGCACATTCTCAGGGCTCTGTTTTAGGCTGCTGCCCAAATGTCTGCTTGCTCCAAATGTTTGCATATTGAAAAGTATGTTTTACTCTGCCAAGTGCTCGGTATTGAACAAAGACAGTTTAAAGCGGACATCTGCCGCTTGGTTTCGTCTTAAGTAATTGCATGTGTGCGTGTGGGTGCTCGTTGACCTTTTGTGTGCTCTCAACATCCTATCAAACACACACTTTCCTGGTGCACTCACCTTAAGTCACCCGTCTCCTCTTTCTCGTCTCTTGTCCAGAATGACACATGGGGACAGCAGTACTCCTACGCACTTTTCAAAGCTATGAGCCACATGCTCTGTATTGGGTACGGCATGTACCCCCCGGTGGGCATGACAGACGTGTGGCTGACCATCCTCAGCATGATTGTGGGTGCTACCTGCTATGCCATGTTTGTGGGCCACGCCACCGCGCTGATCCAGTCTCTAGACTCATCTCGACGGCAGTACCAGGAGAAGGTGAGTAAAGATGACGCACCGCTGATGGCTGTGTGTAGCATGAGTTATACTATAGAGAGGAAATTGGGCTGAGGTGAAATTTAAAGCTTGGGTTTATTAACATACTAGAGCTGTTTACACCACAGTTAAGCTGGTGGAATATTAGTGAGTATATAAATGAGTATATTAAGCTCATTACGCAGCATAGTTCTAGATGAAGGGAGGATTAAATTCTTCTTATGTACATGTATATCAAGAAAAGCAGGAAGCAGGGATTTAAAGGTTGGTGTTAGAATGGACCATCTGAATTTACACTCTGCTGTGATTGGTTGATTTGCTTTGTGCATGTTTTTTTTTTGCAGCTACCACATTAAAATACACATCAATATCACAATTAGTATTTTGATTCAATACACTGCATTTTTATGAACAAGTGCAAAAATTCAGATTCAGAAAAATGTACTTTTTTTCCCCAGGCAAACATTACCTTCTCCGTGTTATAATATGTCCATTACCTGTTGGTAAAACCAGTTGGTTGTAACTAGTATTTATGTGTCAATGCGACGTAAATATATTTTAATATCTAATATCTTTTTGTCTTTGTCTTGCTTCTAAATAAGTATGTAAAAACTTGAAAGGTGATTTTATAGCCATGAGTGTACGAATGGTTTCAACATGTCTGCACTGACCAAATTAAGCCGTTTAAAATAACTTAGAAAACAATCACAATACTGTTTTCCAGCCGCCACCCCAAACGAGCTAAATTACTAAAAGTACTCAAAGCTGAGAATTTGCCCATTTAAAATGCCAGAGCCCTGAAATGATATATATATTTTTTTTATTCACACCAATAATTTCTGATGAGTTTTTCACAGTGTTTTTAGCTTTAGTTCTACAGCAAAATCTGAAACGTATTGTAACAGCTCTCATAAATGTTATATGATAAATGATTGTAAAGCACCCAGTAAAAAAGCTAAATGTAGTGAAGTAATAGTACTATATTTTCTTCCTTTTGCAATTTTTGACATTTGATTGATTATTCATTCTTTATATTTAGAGTTCGGACTCAATTCCTTCTAATACAACATGAAGAAATGATTAGACAAACAAAACAGTGGTCTGCGTTCTATCATACTTAAAACAGTCTAAAACTAGAAAAGTACTCATAGAGCGCAGACCTCCATCAAGGCAGATCAGCCCCCCCGATCACCACCAAAATTTAATCATTTGTTCCTTGTGCCAGTATCAACATTTCCTGAAAATTTCATCAAAATCCTTCCATAACTTTTTGATTTATCTTGCTAACAGTCAAACAAACAGACAAACCCAGATGAAAACATAACCTCCTTTGCAGAAGTAAAATTCAAGAAACACTTTCTTTAAATACTCTTTAATGTCTGAATAAAGTTGTGGCTAAAACTTTCATGGAGACCTATGGCTGAATGAGACTGAGTTAAAAACAAGTCCATAATTCGCTTCAGTAAACCAAGCATTAGAGTCTGTACCACTTTTGCTTTTAAGTGTTGTGATGAAGGACAGAGGCAGACTGAAAATAAACATCTTTACTTTTAAACTGTGAGTAGACCTACTGAATGTTTGTGATGTGCTGCTAATTGGGGTGTAACATTCTTAACATCCCTATATGAGCTTAACTTCACCATACCAAGTTGTTTCAGTGCTTAAATCAAACCACACCTTGCCTGTGGCATTGTCAGAGTCTTAATGTAAGACTGTTTTATACGTTTTAATGATATCTGTGGTATTTTGTCATGTCTCCTGTTGTCCACATCAGCCCTTTTGTGCAGTTTCTCCTGCTGCCTGTAGGGTACTAATCCATCAAAGGCTGATATATGTCGTAGAAGAAGGGATTGACAAATTACACATTTGGTTGTTCAGGTTGAAGGACTTTTGGTCTGAAAGACAAAAAAGCAGTTTCTTGAAGTGTTTGATAAAGCCAGAAATGTTAGCTAGTCTATCCCATGTCTGAGAAGGGCTTGTGAAGACAGGAATCCCAGCCTCCCCAGTTCCCACAGAGGAAATGCTCTGACAGCTGGCTGTAAAGGCCGAGCTGTGTTCCTCGGTGCCTTGCCCTCTGTGGGCTCAGCGTGGGCGATAATGAGCTGAGCTGCCAGGCTGCCATGAAAGCATGGGAAAGGATGACACCCAGGTAATGGAGCTACCGGCTCACGAGACCCCTCCCAAAAAAAGAAAGATGGAGAGTGGGAGTGAAAGGGCATAGCATATGTGAAGAGATTAGCTGATGTAATTGGAGTGTGATGCTACAACTTCAAAAAAGAAAGAAAAAAAAAGGGGGATAAATTAAACACTCGACAAACCTGGGGATGAGTAACAAAAAGAGTGCTTTTCCACCCAAATTTTAACTGCTAAAAAGATTTTTTAAACGGCCCAAAATTGGGTACATGACTAATGCAGTTAATCTGAGTAGCTGTTAAATGAAAGGGGCTCCTGGCTCAGTACTACCCTCCACTTGTCTGATGCTCTACTTTAGAGATGCTTTGCTGCCAAGTAGACTGAACAGCTGGCCTGTCTCAGCACCCATCAGCATGTGCGACCAAAGCCATTTGCTGCTGGTTGTGGGATCACCCCCTAAGGCACCTTAAGAATCCCCCAGCCTGCTAAAAGGGCTCCCCTGTGCTCCCACAGCTTCCCACAGTGCCTGCCTGCAGAAAGGTTATTACTGCAGACTGCAATTAATTTCTAAGAGTGTGGATTCTCTCATTTATCTTCCCACATGCCTCGGTGATAAGACACTCTCAGGGTGCACTGTCACTGCATGCTCATCTGGCTGTGGGAGCCAGATAGCAGTAATTTCTACAGCAACATACCATACCCACTCCCTCTTTCTGCTGTTAGACTTATCAGGGTTAGTTCCTACAAAGACACAAACCTTTTTTGTCATTGGCTCTGGCATTAATTGAATGACAGTGGGATCTGCCTCCTCCAGATTTCTCTCCATGTTTCCTTGTTAAACTAATACCATAATCCACACAAACCAGAAGTGGACAATCCATTGAGGCAATCCCTGGAGTTTTGAAGAGACAGGTGGCTGTTTTCAAATGACCACTGGGTCGCTGTGAAGAAGACAGCTGTTACCGTCTGCAGGGGCCAAGCCTGGAGAGAAATCTGCTAACTGAGTCACTAGTATCACTGCAAACATGGGCAGCCACCCTGCCTATTATACACCACGTTTACATACACAGATGTTTGTCAAGAACCAGAATAAAATGATAAATTAATACAAATGGTGATAAATAACCCTAGCAGCCTGTTGCTGGAGGCAAATAAATGAAATGAACATTAAGGCATTTAGGAGAGTGAGTGGTTACAGACCCCATACCCCTCCATGCATGACACTTTGACATTGTCTTTGAGGAAAAATTATATTGCATCAAGGTACAAAACAACAACATCATAATATCACATATAAACATTGATCCAAGAATAAAGAAATTTGTAAATGCTTTATGTTTTCTCATAATAGAAAAGCATATTCAGGCTTTGCAGAGTGTATAAAAGCTGATAAGAATATGTTATAAGTCGTCTTCAGAAATATTTAATTCACACATTCAGGGATGAGTAATATGGGCAAAATTTTCTATCATGGTATATAAAATTTTTGTCCTGGTAATTGTATATATCATGATACAGTAATTCTTCTGTAAATGAACATACAGATGTAGTTATAGATGCTCCGTCCACAGTGATGCATGCATTTTCCTTCTACATTTGGGTCTCTCTCTCTTAAAACTCTTCTGGTTTAAAATTCCAGTTTGTGTATCCATGCGAATGAAGATGGCACGTGTCATTTATTGTAAAGAAATGTTAATAACCATGAACCTGAAACATTAACTGCAGGTGTATAAATCAGAATATTACCCACAGTAGATCGAGGCCAGTACAGATACTTTTGAGAGCTCTGGACCGGACCATCATTCAAAGACAACACTGAACCAACACTTTGAGTAAATTAAGTGTATACTTAATTAGCTGCTCATTTTTATAACAGATAAAAGGCTCTGCGTCTGCTTTGTCCTGTAGTTTTATGTAGTGTTTGCAGTTTTTAGGTCCCACAGAAACAATGGTCATTTTTGTGTTCTCATGCGGAGAACAAATAACAGAACAAATAAAATATCTGTTTAGAAAGACCCTGGGTTTACCTACTCGTCTGTCACAGCATGGTTGTTTTTTTGTTTTTTTTAATTATATACTTCTGTTGGTTTCTAAACAACATTACAGCGTTCACTGATGTTTGTAATACTTCATTTGGAGTGCTGAGTCAACACATGCATAGCTGATGTAGCACAGACAGACTTTGAAACAGGAAGAATAAGACATTTTGACTCATTAGTAAACATATGAAATGCCACCAGCCTCTTTTCTTTTGGCTTCTGATTAGTTTGGATGTCTCTCTGTAGTTTGCCGTTTAGATTTTTTTGTGTTTGGATGCCAAATGTGCCCACGTTGGTGTTTCAAAGATGCTGCTGGCAAGACCGCATAACTGAATCATTTACATGCCACAGATCTGTGAAATAGTTTGAATTGTGACTAATCTAACTGTACTCTAGACTCTGCAGCCTGGTAACCCTCTGAGATCTGTTTGGACAACCTTGCGCTATATACAGCGTACCATATGTTCTTGCATTGTGCATGGTGTTTGACTGAAGTGAGGCAGTATGTAAACACCCTGTGGGCAACAACATTACCAGCCTCTACTACTGAGGGATGCAGGGATACTGACCACAAATCCCAGTTTAGTATTTATAAAAGAATTTCAAAAACGCATACATATTGAGCCAAGCATTAAGAATGCCACATTAAACTGCCTCATGCTGGTTGTGGTGTGACACAGGCTGTAGTACGCTGTAAATGAGCTGTAAAAAGTAGAGCATGGAGCTCTGACACACATGGCGTTATGGCCAAGATAAGAGGCCATCTGTCCAGTTGGCATGTAGAGGTGATATCCAGGTAACAGTAAAATTCTGATGGGAAACAAATCAGAGAAACCCCTCTGGGAAAATGTGATGAAGAAACACAATCTGTGAAGGAATCTTTGAACCATACTGACTGGAGAGGAGAACGGAGGAAAGAGGCTCTGCTCTCAAAGATGGTGAAATTATCATCAGAAAGCCTGGGTATAATCTGTTCTGAATAGAATTCTATTAGAATGTGGCACCATGTGATAAATGCCTGGGCTGTCAGAAGCTAGCAAGCAAGACTTAAATGAGCTCTTAAATAGGAATCAGACAGCCTGTTAACTGTTACACAAAGTAGGGAGCCCGACAATCACACTAAATACTAGGGGTTGGAGTGTGCCCCCACTGAGATGAAAACATAGCTTTATTAGATTCATTTTCGCTCACTTGAAATTACACATCTGTTGCGAGCCTTTTTACTGTGTGTAAACAGAGCCTTTAGAAATAGAATAATAGAGCATGTGCAATTTCTAATTATTTGCATTTCAAGTCTTTGGGCTCATATTTGCTCTAAATAAAACCGAAACAGACTGGACATAGAAGCGTGCCATCCAACCACTGCTCTATTTTCACTCAGTGAGTCCAGTGCATTAGAGCTACTGATGGGAATCCCATCTCATTTTAGTGAGCCAGAACATTTGGCTCAGCAAAGCAATAAGAGGTGGATCTTCCAGCCACTAAATAGCTCTTCATTTAGTATCTCTACAGGCTTTTATAATTTAATAGTTGAATCTAATAATGTTTTGTCATTTAATTGCACATAAGGATGTGCTGCATTCACATAATCCACCAAATGCCAATATTTTGTAACACGATATTTGTTATAAAAACTTCAGTCTAAGAATATCACTACAGCAACACTATTACAGATAAGTATTTTACATTTTCATGTGATTGATCTTTTTACTTAAATGTACATAACCTGGCCAAAAAAAAGGATCACATTTTAATATTTCACTGAACCACCTTTAACTTTGATTAAAACATTCACAGTGGCATTAGTAACTTTATACACAGCTACAACAGTTATTTTATTCATATTCATATATTATTCAAATATATTCATATTTTGGACTCATAATGTTTAATCTGGATCTAACCAACTACAGTAAATCAACTCCAATCATAACACAGCTTGTCCTGTCGGCACTAGGCATGATGGGTAATCACTTCATCCTCCTCTTCCTCGCTGTGATGTGTCCATCACTCTGGAACAGGGTCAATCTGAACTCATCAGACAAAATGACCTTTTGCCATTGCTCCACAGTTCAATTTTTATACTCTTTATCAAACTGGTGGTTTGAGAGATAAGAAACTACTCACTGCATCAGTTAAAGAACTTGTTGGTGTTGAAATATTTTAATAAGTGCATTAATTTACCAATGGACGGCTCTTGCTTAGTTACATCCAGGTGGAGCCTTGTTTATGGCCAAGACATGTATGTTACAGTTCACACACATAAAAACAGAATAAAGTAGAAAAGCACTTGGAGCTCCAGACTTCCACCAGGGCAGATTAGTCCCCCCCTTGATCACCACCAAAATGTAATCATTTGTTCCTTGTGCCAGTATCAACATTTCCTGAAAATTTCATAAAAAATCCTTCCATAACTTTTTGAGTTATCTTGCTAACAGACAAACAAACAAACCCCTATAAAAACATAACCTACGTGGCAGAGGTAATTAGAAAACCGTTAATGATGTAATAAATTGAATAAAATAAGTTTAAAAAAAAAAAAAAGGTCTTTCACACTGAAGCTGGATCCCATTTACTTAAAGGACTGACATATCAGTTACTAGGGTACATCTAGTGATAGTCACACCCCGACACTGAAGCCCTGTATCCAGCCTTCTGCATCAGCCCAGCATAAAACACTGTGAGCGGGAATGGGTTAAGCTTCTGCCAAATTCCCTCAAGGATTCCTCCCTCTTGTCTCAGGCATGTCGAGAACCATTATCACACAAAGAGAATTACATCTCTCCAGATTGGGGACACAAGATGGCTGCGCATGTGACTGTGCATACAGCGTATGGCTGCCAGTCCAGCTCTCTGTAAGCCATGGCTTATCTTTAACTGGCGTCTTCTACAATGAAAATGTATACACTACACAGAAATGAGGGTGAGGACACCCGACAAAGGCCATAATCTCATTCATTTAGCAGGTAACTTCTGAGCCATGTTGTCTTACTTACCATGTGGAATACCAGCATTCCACTGAGGTTTCTCTTTATTTTAAACAGTTTATTTGTACTAGTGTTCAGTATGGGATAACCAAGCAATGGTCTGTTTGTTGTAGGTTGAAACAAGGGACACCCATGAGGGACTTGTATATGAGTAGCATGTTGTGACATGCCAGTCCCAAATGACTTTACAATAAAATGGCAGTGGGGTGCTACAGTCCCTCCCCTTTAAATCTCTAATTAACACTTGGTAATTAAACATGGCTCTTTAGGGGATAGTTAATAAGAGGCCCAAAGCTGATTATTTGTGGGTGAAGAGGCTCTAGAGATCTTTTGTTCGCCCACTTCAATCCCTGAATCAAAACCTTAGGAAATACAGTAGTCATCAGAAGGTGATGATGTTTGCACTTGAAATATAGAGCAACATGGATTTACGCTGTGCAGGAAAAAAATCTGAATCTGCAGTTATAGTGTTCTATTTAGTTGTTCCTTAATAAAAAAGAATACTTGGTGATTTCTGTTTTGATTGATTGAAAAAGATGTATATTTCATCGGACAAGCAACCACATGGCTGTTGCCTTGACGAAGTTAAGTCATGATTTCCACATACAATCAACCAAGGACACAGTTGTCAACAAGTTGAGGAGCTTAATTCTGATTCTGCCTCACAGTAAGAGCCGTTCTCATTAGTTGGGACCTGACTGATGCCATTAATCTAAACCCTGTTAGAATCCCCTTTTCTCTGTCTGCTGCGTAACTTTTAGTGTTGAATGAAGGACTACTGACATGCCCAACAGGTAGCACAGGAAATATTCCCTCAGTGACTGTACGACCAAAAACCAAATCACATCTTCAAGCAACTCAGTATGCATGTATTGTCTGTATAATAGTGTCTCCAGCATAAGCAATGTTTAGTTGGATTCTCAGTTGGCTACTTTTTGTGTCGAGCTTACCTACTCTCTCATGCTACGTGGGTTTCCTATAGGTGCACTGGTTTCCTCCACCATTACAAACAGGTGCATATAGGTACAGTATATTCTCCAGACCATGGTGTTGATTGAAGATCTGGAGTTGGTCCTCAAATGCCTTCAATGGCAGCTCAATGCTCCTAACATGTTACTGCTAATTGCTAATGGTATTTCTATGCACTGTGTATGTATTAGGATGGGTAAGATGCAGAGACTGAGTTTGTCTATAGGGATAATAAAGTGAGTATTCACAAGGCAATAGGATAAGTTGCACCAACATTGCAACTATTAGCTGATATGCAACATTTCTGCTTTAAAACATCTGTAAGAATCTAAGGTCTGTTCACTCTATTCAGACTTGCACTACCTGTGAGTTTTTTTGACTTTTTAGTAGGTATCTGTAACTGCTTTTTTTTTTTTTTTTATCAAGTACTAGAAGTTCGGCCAACTGTATGAGCTAATGGAGATGTCAGACACATCTGAGAACGCTCTCCCAGACTAACTACTCCCCCCCCCTCACTAAAAAACTCGATAATTGGATTTTAAGTGGTAAAATATTTTGATGAATGGGAGGAGAACAGTAAAAGGCCAAATAAACGAGAAAAAAATGCCAAAAACTCAAGATAAAACCGGTGCAGGAGCGAAAACTGCACAACAAGCTAGCAGAGGAGCCCCGGAACAAGCATTAACTCTGCTGACAACTCTGGTGAGTGCTATAAACAATCTTAAAACTGAACTAAAAGGGGATAATGACCACTTGAGACAAGAAATCATCTTATTGGGCCAAGAACCTAATGGCAAACTCGACACTATCATAAAGGAAGAGCAGAATCTATTGGACAGAGTGGAAGAGGCGGAGACACGAGTGGGATGAATGGAGGACTGGGCGCAGGAGGTGATGGAGGTACTTAGCACTTGTCTGGAAAAACAAGAGGCCCTGCAGCTTAAAACTCACAGGTTTAGAGTCACGATCTCGGAGAAACAATATCGAACTTTTGGAGTAGCAGAGGGTGACGAAGGAGACTCGGTAACAAGGTTCATTACAGATTTCCTTAAACGCGAGTTGCCATTGTTGAAAGAAGTGGATCTGAAAATCCAGCGGGCGCACCGGTCTCTAGCACAGAAGCCCCGATCCGAAAACCCACCAAGACCGATACTTATTAACTTCCAGGAGTTTACAACAAAGGAACTGGTTTTGAGAGAAGCTTGGAAAAGGGGGAAAATAACACTTGGCAACAG
>JAPTMW010000018.1:46248454-46259208 GCA_029822955.1 Ostorhinchus angustatus | reverse complement strand
GGAAATGGAAGTGCAGTCATTTCCCCAGTCAGGAGCTTTATGGTGCGCACCTTTTATTCCTAGTATGTAAATGAAGCATAACATTGTAAATCTTTAGTTTTATTAACGGTGCTGTGGAGGCTAAATTACTTACCAGCTTGTTGGGATATCTCATAAGCACAGGCTGAACAGGGACCGCTGGTATAAAGGCACCTGGAAGTGGAGTGTAGACAGTGAAACCACATAATGGAAATCCTAATTTGTCTTATGAATGAATTAAAGCTCAGTATCTTCATGACTAAACTAACACTCACAACCACTCTGTAGCATTTGCTGACACAGACAGTAACACATCTGTTACACATTTAGTCAAATGAGTGCTGTCTGTGTTGTGTGACTTTTCCCCTGAATACATAAAGGAAATGCTACAGTTTCTATAAGGAAATTATCAAAATACACCGACAGATTTCACTGCTGCAAATGTAAAAGCAATGTGGAGTTGAAAATGAAAACTGACAATGAAAAACAAAACAGGATTTACATTTTTGG
Source organism: Ostorhinchus angustatus (assembly GCA_029822955.1). NCBI lineage: Eukaryota > Metazoa > Chordata > Actinopteri > Kurtiformes > Apogonidae > Ostorhinchus > Ostorhinchus angustatus. The sequence goes on along the minus strand of JAPTMW010000018.1, from coordinate 46,258,680 downwards.
GACATCACACAACATAATATTAAGACTTTATATCTTACCTTGTTTGAAAGTGATAAGACATGACCGATTCGTGCACGTTCCCTCAGGAAATATAAGAACCTGCAAAACAATTTATCTGCTGTAAAGTGTCTTCTGGCATTTGTTACAGACAGTAAGTGTATGAAGAATAACTGCATTTGTCTGTAAAAACAGGACTATGGGCCTCAAAGAAGGAAACACTGAATCCTAATATGCATCCTGGGTCATGGTTTGTGTGGTTTTCTGAAACTATAATGCACTGTAACCTATTTTCTGTTAATATTAAATGTTGTTTGTGTCTGTGGATTATCTGTTCACCTGTGGCCAGTGGCCTCCAGACTTGGCTCGGCTGTCGATCTCTTGTATTGTATTTTTCCTGGAGTCTGGATCCTTTCTGGACACCAGCACTGGTTGGAGACAGCGCACAAATCCTGCCGAGACAGAAATAAGGCTTTTGAAGAGGAAGGTCTCTTTATTAAGATACAATCTGAATATATGGGATGTACAGCAGTAAAAAGAAAAGTTTCAGTGATAAAAAAAAATCCAGCTTCTATCAACTAAAGTTGGTATTTTGTGTGACCTCCTTTCACACTTAGCGTGTCTTAAACCCTTTTGTTCACACAATATGAGAGTCTTGCATTAATTTTCAGATGTTTTATACCATGTTCCATTCAACACGTCAGATCTTTATCATTTTTTGAGTCATTTCTTGTCATGTGGACAGAGACTGAAGGATAAATATGTATGCTCATTTCAACCCTACATCTTTTGCATAGTACTGTATAATAAACTTAAGTAAAGAAACAGTACTGCAGGTACACTTGTCACTGATATTACATTACTGTAATCGTCACTTTATCTTGCATCACTGTGATATTTATCTCCATACACATAAAGACTACTGAATCAAATTATGTCATATTTCCACATACTTTTCCACTATTGGATATTTCCTCAAATCTCATCTTGTTACACACTCTTCATCATGAAATGGACATATGATTATCAGTCAATTCTTTATTTCAATTAATAAGTTTTGTTTAAAGCAGTATATGACTTTCATCACAAATTTTTCTTCAAATTTGTAAAACCCCAGTGATAGCCTAATTATTACTAATCCACTAGTCTTTCTGTGCTTACACACCTAAATTACTTGCTTTACGACGAACAACATGGAAGATGACTCCATCACAAGTTGTTTGTTTACAAACCAAACCGACATGTCACTCAGGCCTTTTCGGAAATTTTGTTTCAAAGTGCATTGTGGGAATGGGAATTCCATGCAGACGCAGCAGCAACAAACATAGAAACAACAAGCAATGAAACAGTGTCCACTACCAGGTCAGAAGAAATGGAAGGAATCACTGTAAGTCAATTGTCATCTTAGAATAGAGATTGTGAAAAACAATACTTAGACATCAGTTTCATGGCATTTTCAGAATATGTCACTGTGTAGGTTTATCACACACCTACTGTAAGGAGCCAGTGAGCGGTGAGGGCCCAGTCATACCCTGTATGGTTGTGAGGCGTGTTTGATAAGTTACACAATGACATATTCTGAAAATGCCAAGAAACTGATGTCAAAGTATTGTTTTTCACCATCACACACCCTCTATTATAAGATGACAGTTGACTTACAGTGATTCCTTCCATTTCTTCTGACCCGGTTTCATTGCTTGTTGTCTCTGTGTTTATTGCTGCTGTGGCTGCGTGGAATTCCCATTCCCATAATGCACTTCGTATCAAAATTTCCAAAAAGGCCTGAGTAACGTTTCAGTTTGGTATGTAAACAAAGAGACTGCTTGTGATGGAGTCATCTTTGAAGTTGTTTACTGTGAGGGAAGTGATTTAGCTGCAGAAGCACAGAAAGACTAATGGATTGTTGATAATTATGCTATCAGTTCAGTTCAGTTCACATTTATTTACATTTATATAATTGGCTCTCATTAGGAGTGATACGTGCAAAATAAGTTATTGTTAGGCTTAAACTATACAATACTATGGCAGTAAATGACTAGAGATGCACTAGTCAATATTAGCAATATTGCCAATATTGGCCAATACTGGTATTGGAGTATATGGTGTGTTTTCACTGATGGTAGTGGAAGAAATATGTCTGTTGGATTATATTAATATGATATATGCTGTATTACTTCACTAAATGTGTATGTTTACATCTGTGTGCATTCAAAAACAATGTGATGAAGGACTCGAAGACTTTAAAATAGTAACTATTTTCATGTCTTCTGTGTTCAACTAATATCAAATAAAGAGCATAACACCATAGTCTTTTATTGCACATCTCAAGCCTTCTGTAATTAAGAACCCAACATTGAAGGTGTGAAACTGTGCAGTCACATGATGAGTGATATGAATTCAACCACATTTCACACCATTATTCAGTTTGACGAGTTCACACATGCAAACACACACAAACAAAATCGCACCCACACATTCCTACTTAATTTTCCTATCACACCACAGTAAATGAACTCACTGCCAAAGATGGGTGTGGCCAGGTTCTCCACACGGGACACGGTGGACGGCAGACCCGCTACGATGCAAACGATCCCGTCGAAAAAGGTGGAGTGAGGGGCCACAGCCAGGATGGGAGCCTCGCTGCTGCCGACCTGCGTCCCCTTCACCACCACTCTGAAGCCCATGCAGAAGTAGTAGGCCCTCCCCAAAGCCGCCATCACATTCTGGCACAAGAACCTGAGGACCAGCCCAACATTTTCCATCAGACTGTGCAAAGTCTACACATCTGAAAGGAATTAAACACACAGCTCAAATTTTTTTTTTCCCCATAATGTGCATCTAATAGCACTTTCTGCAGAATTACTTACGTAGTTGGAGATAAAATACTACAGATTGATGGAAGTTGTTTTTTTTTTTTTTTAAGCAAGAGGAAGAATTGCACCATCTTGTATGTTTCACTTAGCCCCGATTGCAAATACATTTACTCTCAACATCCACTTCCTCACGATACAGCGGAAGGCCAGCAAGTCTATAAACTGCATAATACAGCCTGAGAGCCTGAGGGGGTTCCATAAATGACAAGTTCTGTAAATTTAATGATGAATTTCTCTAGAGGGAAGAGTCAATATCTGAGGGTGGTTGAAATCGACATACAGGACACCTACATGTCTCTACAACTTTACAAGACTTTTTAAGACCTTTTTAAGACTACTGGGAACAGAATTTAATGCCCATTTCTAAGCCATACTGGCAAATTTTGTGAAAATGTATTTATTTACTCCAACACCCTTACTCCCGCTATTCTGGGTCATTTCTCACCAGGGGGTGCAAAGTTACTGATAACTGATTCCTAATTTGAATATCAATTTTCAGTTTGGCACTGAGTACACTAATGTTACTTTCTTTGAAGCTTGGACATTTCCCAGACACATTTAAACACAATACAGCAAACAAGTCTGTGGCAACGCAACTTAAGACCTACCATATCAAATGCAATACCTTTAAAATACTTTTTTAAAGGAGTGATATTTTGCTTTTTTAAAATGAATTATGCATTTTAAAACATTTCCCTGTGGTTTACATAAACTGTAAATGCTATGCTTGGGTCTGAATTCTTCATTAATTCAACTCCACGGGTCCATCTTCAACCCTATTTCCTCCCACTCCTTATCAAATGTGCAAAAGAAGTCATACTTTGTTTTCATGTATAGGTACGGTATGTGTTTTTTGCTTTTTGTTTGTTTTTCTTATAATCTGTTTCATTCATAAGGACTAAGTAGGATTATTTTGTTTTGTTGCATATTCGAAATAAACTAAACTAAACTAAACTAAAAGTAATGACAGAAGAAAGGTCGTTTTGAGCGCTGGCCCTTTAAATGCAAATGAGCCACTTCTCACCCCACCCCCTCCAGGTTGTTGACCGTGCTGCTCTGTCCCATTCAGCCACTTCTGTTCGTTAATACAACCAGCAACTGAACATTTTAGGTAATCAGCTCGAAGTTTGGACATGTTTTCAGTTTTTACTACAACCGCTGCTGCTGATGAACAATCATGTCGTACTCGGAGAAATGTTCGTCGGAAGTCTTGACCTTATATGTGCAAATGTCGTGATGTAACTTGTTATAGACGTAAGAAAATTAAGAGGGAATTGAAACAGGTTGTAGAAATCCACTTGATTTTTGCCAAAATGAATATAAAGATAGCTTTGCAGCACCTGGAGGGTTCAAATTCAAACTTTAAGAACTATTAGGGTCCAAATACACAAATAAATGAACCAAAGACTAATAAAAGTGCGTTTAGCAAAATATGACCCCTTTAAGGTACTAAATGCAGATTTGTAAATTCAGGACTTTTAGACTTTTTAAGACCCTGCTGGAACCCTGTATAAACTTCCAGAGTGCAGGGACTCATTTCATTTATTGTTAACATAAATATCCTGTAATCCCTTCAACCCTGGAGTGCCAGTCCTGTGATCTTGCATTAAAGTTGCCTTAAGCGCCATGAAAATCCCTAGAGCTATCAACAGCAAACCAATAAAACAAGGTGCAATTTGAGAAGATAAGCTTCCTCTTCCAACTCTCACCATATTTGGTCAGAACGACATAAAAAGCTGTTTTCACAAGCAGCAGTAGCTGTTACAGGATCTGTCACATTTCAGAAACAGGATCCACCCATGTTGATAAGATGAGAGCAGATCATGGTGCACATACCAACTAAATCAAAAATATTTAGAAATAATAAGCCGGGATGGGCTCTGGTACTGTAATCGAACTTCACGAAGAATATGTGGGTTAGAATATGGATGGATGGATTTAGAAACAATAAGAATTCATCACAACTGCACATCACTTTTTCACTTCCTTTTCTTAAACCCCCACACAAACCACTCACTCCTTAGACTGAACTGAAGTATGCATGTGGTCCAGATAAACATCTAGGGAAGCATGAATCGGCAGAAAAGCAAGAAACAGTGCGTTCTTCAAGTCATGTCAGGAACTATTATTTTGAGAATATGCTGCTTTGGCTGTTTTTCTGCCCAGTGTATGAACCCAAGAGCGCACTGCTTCATCTAATACAGTTAACCATGTTCTAGTAGGATTTTTTAAACAAATATTAAACAGCACAGTGCAATTCAGTACATGTAAAACATAATAATAACCTTATAAGATCTAGATCCATTTTTGTGGCGATGTACAAATTAATTTTCCCTCGATATTTAACCTTTCCTAAGTGATTCATCACCTTTTATTCAAATATTATTCTCTGCGTTTTGCATTTTTCACTTAAAATCTGATATTTTCCTGGATTTAATTCAATGATCATGGCGATGTTCATAAAACCCCAGAGAAAATTCAAAGGTTATCATATGACAACAGAGACATTTGAAGGAAAAAGTGAGCTTTTCAGCCAAATATAATCTGTACTAAACATAAATCAAATCTCCAACCACTGTTATTTGTCAAACTCCATGGGTTTTACTGGTGAATCAATGTTACAGAAGATGACGGTGCTTTCATATTCACTATGGAGCCTCTCAATATCCAAATGAGTCATATCTGATGAAGATGAAAACAAGAGAAACTGCATTTTTATCTCACTTATTTACATGTATTGATAGAATTAGTGGTGGTAAAGTTATTATGCATTATATCAGTAGATGCTTTTGTTTCCTGGGAGCTTTGAGGATTTTCAAGGGTTAAAGGTGACCTGGTTTACTATACATGCGCGAAACTAAAATCAGGATTAGACTGAATTAGATTAGATTAGATTGGCTGAATGTGAACATTACATATGCAGTATTAAGCTTATAGACCCCCCGAATGTGACAAGACTGTCAAACTATACAAAGAATGTTTTTACAAAGAACTTAAAGAATCCCGTTGTATGTATTTGTTTTTGTTTTTATGTTAAGATTGTTGTCTTGTCGATTGTATGTTTGTTCTTTATTAACTACATTCTTTGAAATAAAGTTCTGTTAAAAAAAAAGAAAAAAGATTAGATTGGATTGGCTGAATTTGAATATTACTTATGCAGTATTAAGCTTATAGAATCCCCCAAATGTGATAAGACTGTTAAACTATACAATTTTTTTTTTTTACAAAGAGCTAGAGTTAAAGAATCCATTTGTATATATATATTTGTTTTTTATGTTAAGATTGTTGTACATTCATGTGGTCTTGTCGATTGTATGTTTGTTCTTTGTTAACTGTGTTCTTTGAAATAAAATTCTATTTAAAAAAGAATAAAGGATTATATTAGATTACATTAGATTAGATTAGGAAATTGAGGTTCCAAAAGCAGCACAACACCAAATATACTAACAAGAAATACCATAAGAAAAAAAGCAATACACTAATTATAAATAATAGTAGTGAAAAATTGCAATTGCATATAGGAAAGTATTAGTAGAAACAAGTGGCAAAGTAGTAAGCAGTTTATTATGCAATAATATTCTATGATGGTAGAATGTAAGCTGTGCAAAGCTAAACAGATTTGGAGCTCTTGTGTTTTTTTGGGGGGGAGCTGAGGCCTGAACAGTCCGGATCTTTCTGGACTTTATGAGCCCCTCCTGTGGGTTATGTCTGTGTTTTAGTTACCGTCTCCAGCCTGTCATCGGTTCCACGGCTCCTTTCAGAGGATACTTGAAGGTTATTATAACTGCCACTGGCCATGTCACCATGAGAACCAGAGATGCAAGGATGGCACGAACAGGGACCAGGAAGATCCCCAGGAGGACACACTACATGGAGAAGGAGAGAGTGGAATAATACACAGGAACAGGAGACAGCTGTCAGGTCCAAACCCACTCTGCGTGTTGACATATCACAGAGCAGACATGGAACCTGCTCTAGTCTGGAGATTCTAGAAAACACACAACAGCACTCATTGTTTTGCTGCACATAACGAGCCTTTACAAGCCGATTGTCAAAGCCTTGTTGGAGAAGATTAGGCCCTGGTTTCACAACAGCCTGAGTGAGTGAGTGAGTGAGTGAGTCCACACATCCCACACAGCAACACCGAAAAAAACAAAACAATAAAAGACTCAAATATGTCGCTGATATTATCCATGAACACACACACACACTAGTCGGAAGCCATACTCACTTTGAGGATAGCTGCTTTGGAAAGCTTTGTGTCTTGGACAAACGGGTTGATGACCGCGGGCAGGAGCAGGGATTGCTGCCGCGGCAGGGCGAACACACGCTGCGGCGGCATCGCGGTTCCACGGAGCACACGGACAAACGGAGCAGGGAACGGTGGAGCCCACGGGCCGTTATGTTATCATGTCACTTCCTCCACCGAGGGCCTTGCTCTCACATCCTCCGGTGAATCCAAAAACGGTCGCACACACGGTGGAAGGTAGAAGAAGCGCGCGCGTGCACACACACACACCCAGGAATGAGAGCGGAACCCACGGCGCTGGAAGCTCCACCTCCAGCGCGCGACACGGCACGGCACGGCTTGTGTTTGACGGATTTTTACACCATTTTATTGTATTTTTTTTTTACGCGCTTATACATATATATATTGTCAGATTTTTTTATGTGATACTACGGCTCTGCTTAAAAAAAAAAAAAAAAAAAAAAACGTTCGTAATTTCATCAATGACTATGTGGTTTGGAAATGAAAAAAAAATGTTCAAAAATAAAACTGAACATGCACAAATTATCGAGAGTACTACAAAAAATGAGCAAAAACTATTAATAAAATCTTAATAATAAATGTCCACAAGATGGCGCAGTTTCATTAAAAAAAAACTAAATTGACCTCTCAACCAGAAAAAGGAAGCATGGCTGAAACTAGATATTTACATACAAGTAGTGCTGTTTTATGTGAACTTTTTACTCTAGGATAATACTTGAGTCTGCATTTTATTTTAGAACTGTGCTTCCGATTTGATTTGCAGATTTAAATTTTTGCTTACATGCTTTACATCTGTTTCATTTATGTTAATATTATTCATATACAGTCCCCTGGTTAGTGTACAAGACTATAATATTGACTGGTATGATTGTTTTTGCATTATAATTACTTGTGCTTTTGATGCAAATATGCTGCCCACTACTTATACTGAGAATGAATGCATATTGAGTCATTTTCTGGCTAATTACTTTGTTTGTGAAGCCCCCCGATGTCAAACCCCACAGTTTTTTTTTCTTTATCACTCATATCATATTGACCATCTTTATTGATGACAGTAACAAAGTGCACAAGCATTAAAAACAACACAAAACAAGTTGTTAAAACACTGAAAATTAAAAGAGAATATAAAAAAGATTGTTAAACAATACTACTGTGGTACTCTTGTCATGATTCCATCATGCAGCAAAGCTATACAGCCTCTAGAGGCAACCTGTGCCTTTAATCGTTCTGTACCATTAGTAACAGGAAATGCAAAATGGAGCTACCATGACAATATACTGGGCTCCATAATGCACAGTTCCCTTGTATAGTCCTATACAAAGTGCTAGCCAAATGAAGAATAATGTGTGCTACTTTATGACATCCAAAAAATGCTAAGTAGTCCCATCCAACATAGTTACACTGAGTATAAAATGTGTGTATATAAAGGACTATATGCAAAAAGCAAAATCTAAAGCACCATTTTCGGTCAGACACATTGTGCACATTCATTTTTTTCTAAATGTATTGCACAATAATGACAAAATTAATTAAAAATGATACATTTATAAAACTGCACTTAGTACACTGGACAAAAAATGTTATTCTAAGCCAACATTAATTACTCATATGTTGTATAACAGGTTTTCAGAATCAAATTTGCATAAAAAGGAAATATCTCACAGCACAGTACAGCACTGCGTTCAATGCAGTGTGGACATACCTGATGTCTGAGTTTAACAAAAGAAAACAAATACCAAAAAAAACAAATCAAAAAAGTCTATAAAAAATAAATCAAACTGGGGGTACATATTGTAATAAATCTGCATCAGCAAAACAAATAAACTGTCAGTATCACACACAGTAATATAGTGACTATCCAGTTGCCTATGTTCAGCCTGTGTCGAAGGTCCGGAGGTGCCTTTCTACAAAGCTGGAGGCTGGTTATACAGGCTGGAAGGGACATGTCTCCCAAAGAAACATGCAGTTGTCAGGATAAAAACTTAGAACAGTGTGCACTGTGGCGACTTCAACGTGTGTGCGGTACAATGGCAATGTCCTTGCGAGGCCAGACGTCATCACAGGAATTAGCCAGTTGCAAGATTTTCATTCTTATTTAAAATACTCAACAACCAAGCCAGTCCTTTGTAATTTCACCCAGTTTGACGATCTTCAAGCTGCTGTCTTCCAGCTTGAAATAGTGGCTGCCTTTGAAGAAGTAGCTGTAATCTGTAAAAGACAAGCACAATGTATTAAAAAAGGTACAAATAAAAATAAATACATAGACTGAAATTACATCACGTTTTCTAAAAGGCTATGCACTGACAATGGAATCAGTCTAATTCATGGTGACAGGGATTAATATGTACAATCAGGCTTTGGTGAAGACACAGTTGAGCATTTCTCTGAATTATGTAAATAGGGTGCAAACAGAGGCACCTCTGTGGAGGGGCACAGACTTGCTTTATATAAATCAGAGGGGAAGGGGCTATGTGATGCTTACTGTACTGTGTATGTTAGGAGAGCAGTAATGGAAAATCCCTGGTTGGTGGTCATAGACAGGAATCTGCAGAGCACCTCTAACCTCAAGGAGACATGACTGACAATCTCAGAGGAAGTTTACCAGAGTCATTGCTGACGGCGTGTGTTTGATTCGAGCTAAAATGCACACAGCAAATTCAAGCTAACAGTTAGCAGATTTGAAGAAACAGCTCCCTCTGACTGTCTTTGGTCAACATCAGACTACAACAGAAACACTCCTTCCTTTTTCACCCTACCTCAGTGCAATAATCACAACCCATACACATTGTTTTTAACTTTACCTTATACATATCCGATACTGTCTGTATATATCCTTGTTGTATATATTTCTTTTATCTGTAGTATAGAGTTAGCATTTTGTATATTTCAGTAGTATTTGTGTATTTAATATTTTATCTTTGTCGTTTTTGTTTATTGCTGGTATTTTGTGTGATATTTTTATAGTCTTTTTGCACTAAGTGTTTGCTGCTAAATGGATTTTCATTGTTCCTGTAACAGTAACAATAAAGATCTATTCTATTCTATTCTATTCTATTCTATTCTATTCTATTCTATTCTATTCTATT
>JAPTMW010000018.1:46115340-46135177 GCA_029822955.1 Ostorhinchus angustatus | reverse complement strand
TCCTGCTATGGCTCAATTAATTATTACTTTAAATTGGTGGTTTTATTGTTTATTTCATTTACTCTTATTTATCTATTATTTATTTATGATTATATTTTATTTATTTAGTCTTTTTAGTTTTATCTATCTACACACATACACACACACACAGAAACTAATATATCAGCTATTTTTATAAATAAAAAAAATGAAGAAACAATATATAAATACTAGTTATTCATCATCAAAACAAGCACTCAGTTTTCTCCCATCTGTTTTAACAAATGACAGGTTGTGTTACACAATGTAATGATGTGTACACATGTAGAGGGGAGGAGATTTGAGAATAAATCTAATGTGTGTGACACAGTGAAATAAAAGCCTTCAAAGCAAGAATTATGTTGGTTCGATTCAAGAAGAGCCCTCTGGTGATGGTGAGGAAAAGTTTTTCCATCTGACATTGACAGTATTAGTTGTGTAATGTCTGCTTTTTATTCTAAAATATACCCAGTGATATGTAACTCTTTAGACTATGGTATTTTCCATAACATTTCTTTATAGTGTAAGAAGAAGCGTGATGCTGTTGTATAATGATGTGGGATTAGCAGGCTAGCAAGAACTCCTGACCCATTCATTTTCCTTGAAGAAATCAAAGTATAAGAAAAGTAGTAGTTATCAAGAATGGGTGAAGTACTTAACAAGAGCTGAACTGAAAGTATCTGAACACATCACAAAAGTGCATTACTTTAACAGAGTAAACAATTAATTGTACTGAAATGAACTTATGCCCTAATGTAGTGACATGGATCAGAATATTCATCATCTCTTTTCCTCATTGCTTTGCCTGTAACCACTACATTGTTTTTTAGCCTGAATTAGATATTGAATTCCTCATATCTGTATAAAACGATAGCTTTTTTTTGTAATGTCTCTATGCCGTTTTATATGATCACACTCATAGCTAGATTCTGAAAGCCTGGGATGACAGTGAGTTACTAACCATCTTTATGATACTGTTAGCACGATAACTGAATTCAGTTTTGTCAATTGGGTAACAGTTAGAAATCGTTTCTCTTATCAATAATCCTTCACAGTATAAGCCCCAGATTTACCTTTCTGTGCTCTGTTTGCACACAGATGTACGCACAGAAAAATGAATTTGTTACAAAAATCATCAAATGACAGTAACAACCAACAGTGTTTAGCATTTCTTGCAATTGGGAATGAAAGAACAGGCAGGTGCATGGTAGTTAGAAGTACAAATCAATAATAATAATAATGCAATAATAATAATGTTAAAGAGAAAAAGTTTATTGCGCCGTAGGAAAATTGTGATCTCAGTACTGAGCAAAAAAATGTCATTCACATTTTACCCAGAATCTGGCAACTCAACTACTGTAACACACCTTGCTCATGTTTGCCAGAGGGAGGAGAGTGAAAACTATAGTTTGAAGAGATCTCAGGAGTTTCTTTGTGCTGAGAGGTTAGTAGGCAAAGGATTGTATCATGCTCTGCCACTTTGTGTATCACTGAAGGTTGCTGCATGCAGTTGTGGTAGCCACTGAGTGCACATCAAGCCAGACAAGTCAATAAGCCCCCGTCACCTCTCATTGGTTGCCCAGAGTGATGGACCATTGGAGAGACGTAAACCATGTTCCTTCCCTTAACCTCCTCTTGCTTTTACCTGTCAAGCGATATAGAGGCAGGAGAGAATCAGCCTTATAGGACTCAACAGTCTAGCCAACAGTACTTGCAACAAGAGCCTTCAAAACTCTCCCACTCTAAAATGTATTATCACTCACTCTGATGTGATTGCAGGCCTCCCCTGAGTGGTTTATTGCGGTGTCTCTGCCAGATAGTGACTCCATCAGGTTTTACTACAGTCTAACAGCTATGATTTGCTACTGGGAAAGGGTACCTGGCTATTGACATCAACTGAAAAAAATATTTCACAGCAAACAATCATATTTCACTCACCGTCAGATGCACGTAGTTGAATTCTCATGTACATATAATAATCTTACGGCTTAATTTTCAACTGCCTCCTGGGGATAAACTGTGAGGGAAATATTAGCTGATGTTACGAACTGCATCCAGAATAACTCCACGTGTTTAAGGTGAGCAATACAGACACATTATTACAAATCTGACTGTATGTGTGTTTCAGAATCCAGCTGTATTTGTGGGTAGTTCAGAGAGTTGGCTGTACTTTTGAAGCTCAGTCAGTCAAGCAGAAATTGAAAGCAATACCCATGCTCACCGTATCTCTCAGGAATGACTTTTTAACATTTCCTCCTCTGATCAGAGAACATGAAATACTGGCTGAAGAAAAGAAATATGGCCACACTCTCTTTTTCTTCTCCTCACGCCCTTTTCTTTTTCTGCATGTTTGCCTCAGCTCTCATCTTTAATTTTCCTTTTCCAACTTTATTACTCATTTTTGGTCCCACACTCGGCTTTGCCACATAACCGTATGTGAGATAAAAGGTGAATTCTAAAAAAGCCTTTTCCCTCTCTTTCACACTGCTCCCTTATTTATTCCTCTTTCAGTGTTTGGAGTGTGTATGAGAACGAGAGAGAGCGAAGAGAAGTGCAAACAGCTGGCTGTGATAGAGAAAGCAGACGGTCAGGCACTGGCACAGGCTTTATGCTTTGTTGTGTAGTTTGGACGCTTTGGGACCAGGCTTGCTAGATACCCTTGGATAGTCTCTTAACAGGCTTACAGAAGACTCTGTTTTTATGGACATAAAAGCACAGACTGTAAAATCCCATTTTAAGACATAACAACATAAAGAGTGAATTATAGGGCCGACGAACGGTCAGAAACAACTGCTGTCTCTCAATATGTCTTTCTTTTTGTTCTAAGCTCCATATTGTTATTTATTCAGCGTATGCTTCCTCTTATCTTAAATTATGAAGAAAACCTCACTCATCCCACATAATATGTAATAGGGCCTAATTGATTATTAGTGCTAAAGCCTTGTTTTCTGTCCTGTTCATTCTGCATTCATGCTTATTTACATTTTTTTGGTGTCTGTGAACTTGTAACACTGATTGATTTCAGTGTTTTTGACTAATTGTATTAGCCCCTGACTTTCATTGGCAATACCATGATGATGTTAAAAACTCATCTCTACATAACTCATGGCCTACTCAAGGAGTCGATATAATGTCAATAAAATGTATTATTATGCTATATATTATTATTATTAATATCTTACCGCAGACACATAGGTAAGCACAATTTGCTGAGGAAATGATTTGTGAAAGGACCAAAAAAAAGGCAGGAAAAGACTATTTGTGTGTTGTAACAAGACAGCAGCTGGATCATTGCCATGTTAGCATTTTAATATTTTGTTATACTTTTGCAGCTGCAAAAAACACATGCTGGACACATGTGGTTGTGGTTTAGTTGGCTTCAATCCCAAATGTACAGTCTGGTACATCTTTCTTCTCGAGGACTATGCAGGGCTAAGGGCTTTAAAGCCTTCTGATCAGGTGTGATGTGTTCAGATGTTACAGCTTAGATCTTGTGTGACCTAAGACCATGAAATATCTGTCTTCTGTGTGCTTTTTATCTCCTTACTATAACAAACAGAGTTTGATTTGCATGAAATTTACAGTCATCTTCTAAACTTTAGTTCAATTGATCAGTCCCTCGGTGTTCCATATGTCTTCTCATTGCAGCTAACGTCTGTTACATTTAAAGTCTTTATCTGATCATTTTACATTTAAGTTAAAAACAATAATAATATAATATATACATTTTCTCATTTAGATCAAGTCTTTCTGGTAATTTATTAGATAAAATCCTTGAAGTCACTAACAGAAAAGCAGTTTGAAGCTGATAGGTCCTGGCTTTTTATTTGTGTAACATGCTGAATGCACATCCACTAAATTGAAGAGTGCAAGCAAAAACGTGGACAGTCTATTTTTAACTGTTGTAAGTCACTAAAGTTGACAAATCTTGTCCCAAAATGTGGTGGATGTGTAACTATACCAGTTTAGCTTGGTGTTGGGGTGGGTTTATTTAAGGAGTATGATGTGAACATCAGAAGTATAAACTGTGTTGCCATGTAATTCTGGTTTGTGACAGTCCCAGGGTACTGTGTCCCAGAGCCACAGGAGCTTGTGTAGGGAGGATTAAGACCTCTAAAACACACCCCACCTTGTGGTGGAAGACACAATTGCATTTATGTCCATACTCTAAAGTCTCCCATGTTTTTACAAACCAGACACATGTTTTATGTGAAGGGTTAAAAGTTGTTCCTGTTTCCAGTCTTTATACTAAACTAGAGATGCAGCTTCAAGTAGTACGGAGGCTACTAGTCTTGACTATATTCCATAGATATACATACTTTTCTTTTCCTGCAAATTGTGTTGTGACTAAGAAATAAGGAATAATTTTTACTCTCTGATAGTAACAGCTTATAAGGGTTGTGATGTTAGTGGGTAAGTTCATGTGTTCACACAGCACTTTGAATCATTATATTTTATTGTATCATAATGAAGACAAAAGTAGATAGAGTTGACGTGCTTTTTACCAGGATATTTGGAAGCAATAATCTCCAGACAGTGTTACCTAGTGACCCAGTTAATGCAACTTTAAAAAAACACAATCAGTTGACCTGTAAAGGCTGATGTTAGAAATAGCCGGAGCAGAAAAAAGCTGATAGCTAATTATTTGGCTCATATAATTTCCATCCCTCCTGCAACATTTATCACTGAAATATATATTATTATTGAAAATACATTACATATGTGAGCTGTCATTTTCTTTCAATGTCAGTTGTTTTAGCCTTTCATGAAGAAGTGACCACTAGTGTTGCCAACTTCTGTAGATACTGTTCATTTTTAAAAGAGTGTTTTATCAAAAAGTCCATTCTCATGGCTTTATGGCCCAGAAATGTATTGTGGTCTGTTGTTGTTCCACTGGAAGATTTGTTTCAGTGACATTTCTACATGAATATAAAGCCCCAATGTCTGATTGCCATGAAACATAATTCACAACACATTCATGGTCTACTTAAAATTATTTGTTTTCAATTTGTTTCTCCATGAGCTTACACTTGTTTACCCTCAGGCAAAAAATGCCAGCTTTTCACAGAAGACAGCCCTTAATTCAATCGTCAAGCCTGCTGTGGAGTCTGCCAGAAGATTCATTCTCCTCATGAGATAACTCTTTCTTATTCATATAAAGCCCTTTCAAATACTTCGGCGTTAAATGTTGCAGCCTCTTTACGACATGTCTGTATTTCTATATCTTTATATATGCCGTAATGCTTGTGATTAAATTGGGTTCAGCAGTTGAATGCATTAATATTCAAAATAAATTCCAGGATAATATTGATATTTATGTCAAGTGGATTGCAGGTTTAAAGGAATACTGAAACTGTCTTTGTAGATGTTTAAGCACTAACAGTCACAGTCTATTGTGATCAGCCAAGTGAGAGGTTAAAAGGCAGGATCAGGGACTTACAGTGAGAGATCCAAGCAAGCTTCCTGACGGCCTTTTAGTACCTGTACCTCCTCTGGGATCTCTTTTCACATCAGTATTCAGGTCCACTACCTCAGACCCTTCTCATTCCACCAGCCCCTGGATTTATTTTCATACTATGGGGGTATGATAGCCACTTAATAATTCATATTTAGAGTGTATACCCATGCACTGAGAAATTCTGATTCATCCTCCTGAGTAGCTGCCCACCCTCTTGCATCATTTAAGCCTCCAAGTTCTAACTGTGGCTTATTTGCTCAGACTGTGCAATTGTCTTCAGAGTTGAGCTGTCAATTTTTTTTTGCCCAAGTGGTAAGTTTGTGTGAGTGGACAGGAGTGTCTGTATTCCTTTAGTCAGTATGCCTCTTTAAAGAGCAACAAGAAAACTGAGCAAACTGAGATAAACTTAACTGTTCCAAGACACAAAATCCAGCTGCATTGGACAGAATAGCATCTACATTCTAAAATCTCATTTGTGTACATTATCAATACTTTTTTTTTTTTTTTTTTGCATTTCACCCAGTGTTAAATAAGTAAGAAAGTTGTTTTTATGCTCATCCAGTGATTATCGTGATACTCTGGACTTTTTAGAAAAAAATGGCTTTGATTACAAATGTTTGCTATCAAAAATGTCCAAATATGAAATGACTGAACATAAATAGGTTGCAGATAGTATTTCAAGATATCAGTATTGTCAATTCTTTCATTGTGTTGAATTTCGACTTTATACATCATCTGATCTACTGAAGTTCATTGGAACTGAATCAAAATATAAGAAGAACAAGGTCACACACCTAGTTTTAAAAGGTGTACATAACGTGTAGTAGAGGATTCACAGTTTGTACTGACAATTGTTTACCCTGTCATAGAGTGGAGTTGAGTCTCCATCTGGTATACGGGGAAGTACAAATAATGCTATTTATATTACACTACAGTATTTTTCTTACCATTTTATTTTCAGCAGGACACCCCCCTGCAGTCTCACATAGCTGATGTTCCTTATAACTGTGATCACGGTGAATATTTGTGCACCTCCAACTGCTGGCTTGTACTAACATGACTGAAAAGCCTTTTACATAGAGGTATTACTATGGATTTTTATCAACTGTCCACAGTGTACACAGAAATATGCTTCATTTATGTACCAACAGCATCATATCAAAGTGTATTAAAGATATCTGACATTTTTGAAAATCTATTGGTCAGCTGTATATGAGGGTTCACGTGTAGTTTTGCCTCTGAGAACCAGAACGAATGAAGCTCTACAACTTTTTTTTGTCCAAACACTGAAATAGAAAATTTTCTGGTTTAAATTCATACTCTGTTTAGAGGTTTTAAAACATACAGAGGGGTAAACATTGCAATATTAAAATTCTAAAGCAGGATTGTCAGGCCTCTTTAATCAAATTCTACTTCAAATACAAATCATTTTAGGAGTTACAGTTGTATAAATTATGCCTTAAAACACAACATGAATAATGAAATGCTAGCATACAGAATGGTGATACTGTTTATACTTCTGGTTTGCAGTACTTTTTTCAACAGTGGAATACAAAACAGTCAGAGAGCTGTTTGGGCTTTGCTCTTTACTCAATGTTCTTTTGCAAGTCCCACTTGTCAGAGAGAAAAAGATAAATATAGTTTAAGACAAACCAAAATAAATGGGTGCGTTCAGAAATGCACAGAACAACAAGCCACAGAGGAAGATGCGGCCTACACTGGCCACATACAAACAGCCTCCCTCTGCCACGGAAATAGATGCTTACATGGGGAAAGAAAATAGTTGTGACACTGTCATAGTAAGTAGAACAGGAAGCCATATAAGCCTTCATCTGATGTGGAATAGTCTCTAATGTGAGATGGACATACTGGTCATCAGTGGCTAGCATTAACCCAATGTGACATACTTTATTTGTTGTTATTGTTGTCACAATACGTGATTTACAATTTTCCAAGCAAAAGTGGCAGATTAAAACTAGATCCCACAAGTTCACTGCCAAGCCTCATGTTTTACTTAGCACTTTGGCATGCCAACACTGTTGGTGACAGAGCTACATTTAGCAACTAGTGTTGATACACTGCTGCAACTTGTGATAACAGCAGACTTTAGCAATGATATTATTTGCCATGAAAGAAAAATTAAAGACTGAGACAAGCTCAATAAAGCCTACAATAGGAGACTTTGACGTGTGTGTGTGTGTCTGTGTGTGTGTGTGTACACAAATTACTTTCTTTGAAAAGTTTCTATTGTTTTTGTCTTGATAATAATAAAAAGAAAAAAAACGTCTGCAATGCAGAATATGTGATGGTTATGCTGAAGGTTGCCAAAGAAGACAGGAATGCCAGTATTGCTGGCGCAATGTAGTGTTCAGTTACAGAGAAAGGCAGTAAAGTAGAAGGGTTGGTGGTCTGTCATCACAGTGTTGAGCTCAACATTGTGATCACTGTTAGCCATCCGCCCTAGTTTACAGCATATGATACACTGCTTCCATTTCATTGCTTGGGTTTAAGAGCTGCACAGTTAATCACATCACAGTTGTCATTGCAATATCAGCCTTTGCATTTAGTACACGCAAGAGGCTGCAATTTAAAGGTCAAACATAAGTGAAAACAATCAGGTGAATTCGGGGGTAATATGACATGTTGAACATGATTCCCTGTAAATTCAGATCTTTTGTGATTAGCTTTTAGTGTTTTACTCATTCATCACATCACTCTGAAATTGATTCCACATCATTCAGTCACCTCTGTGATAGTTATAAAGTGGACTCCAGTTGGCCATTCAGTTGGGTTATATCAGATTTGAAGACTATAGAGTTGTAGTCATTTTTATTGTGCCTGGTGTGGACAGCAATATTGCCACAAATCAGTAAAATCTCTGAATTTGCTCAACAAATAATGACAAAAGTTTTATGCAACATATATTTAAATGCATTTTTGTAATAATTGTGTAATACAAATAAACTTACCACTCCTTGCTTTACACATAGAAAGTTTCAGCAAATGCGTAATAATGGATGTGGCAACTGTAACCCACCTTGAACTTTCCAAGCTTCCTTCACCCACTATTCAGTGGTAGTGTGTCAGCTGCAACAGGGTTTGTAGGAAGAGAAGAGGATGGGAGGTCTCCCAGGAGAGAGCTGCCCAGAGGAGGCACGATTAGGAGGTGAAGCAGTCAAACGCTCACACCAAATGTGCTGGCACGTCATGATAACCCCAGGCTGTTCTGGGGTAAGAGGACTGACAGGCAGACTCTCCTTATGGCTGACTTCAGCTGGATTATTTATCATCTCCTATAGCATGCCTTGTGACGGGCCCTTACCCTCCTCCTGCTCATTTGGAACCTTCATACATGCACAAGCATGTGCACTTGACACACAGCCATGTGGTAAAAGCCTCAATTGTACAGCTAAAAAACATGCTGCTTTTTACAGTATGTTACTGTGTGACTGTACTGTGGCTTCATTATTGATATGAAAATGAATTGGAACACGTAGCTGTTCTTCTTTGGTACTTGGTTGGTTAGAATTACAATACATTTATGAATGAAGAATATCATGGAGGTTTTACACTGCAAGGCCTTTCACTCTATGCATACCAATGTGTACTTTGGGCTGTC
Organism: Ostorhinchus angustatus; assembly: GCA_029822955.1. Lineage (NCBI taxonomy): Eukaryota > Metazoa > Chordata > Actinopteri > Kurtiformes > Apogonidae > Ostorhinchus > Ostorhinchus angustatus. The sequence continues at coordinate 46,126,082 of JAPTMW010000018.1, read as the reverse complement.
GCCTTAAATTAAGTGTATTGCAAAAACTGATGACTCAACAGTGTTGGAGAGATTGATTCATTGATTTGGCTCAGTACCAATAGGGCACTGTACCTTCAGTATTTTTTGATATGCAGCTGTTCAGTTCTAGATTTATTGAGTCATTCATTTGCGTATGATGTTTGTTATCCATGGATATTTATTTATTGATTGTCGATTTAGATATTTATTATTTTACTTAGATGTCAAGCAGTTATTTAGTTTCTAAGCTGTCAGGTTGTTTAGATGACAGTGTCAACTGATTAATTGGCTTATTAACAGCTTTTTCCTGTCAGAAGTTATTATTATTGTTTGACTTCTACAGAATTGTATTTCGTTTGAATAAACTGGATGAAATCTATCTCACATAATTCCTTATCTTCACGCAGTCACATTTCTGTCACCCTTACTGTCTCATTTTAGTGACAAGCTAACACATAACTCTTTATTTGTCATACAAAAAATAGTCTTACATTTATACACAAATTTTCCCTGTATGATGCCAATGGGAAATTCCTCTACACATCAGCCCTGGTGCGTATATCGCACATATAAACAAGTATTAAAATTCTTCTCATGTACAAGCACTCATAAAATGTGTACTTCTAACCTAGTCTCTGCACTGGAACACTGTAAGTATGCACCTATCACCAGCAGATGTATAAACAAGACAGACCCTTCTCAGTGTTAATTTGTCTTTGTTTAAAATAAACAGATGTATGCACACACAAATGTGTGCGCACACAGCCAGGATCACTTTACTGGGAATATTCTCCTGGAAAACAGAAGGAACACCTGGTTGCCTGCGGTGCTTATCTTTCATTTCATTCAGCAATTGTGTCAGCTGACAAAATGGCCGTCACTATGAAAACACCTTAGGTGTAACTGCTCCTGAATGCCTCCTTTGTTTTTACATTCTTCTGTTGTGTGAACACTGTTATGGTTTCCTTGGCTGATAATTACTGAAGCAGCTTTGGGTTTTTTGCAGTCTCATACAAACACCTGCCGGGCCTATAACCTCTGCCTGTGTGTGTCTGTGTATTCGTGTATGAGTGTGTGTTTGTATAGATCTTGACTGTAATAGTACCCGACACCTACTAGAGTACCTTTCAAGCGCAAAGAGGCTATAATCTGCCAAAGTTTTCGACTCAAGAAAAGAACAATTGTCTTTGCACAAATAGGCAGGACCAGTTTTTTCCCCCAAGAGATAATTTGAAGCAGGTCAAAAATGAGAGCATCATAATATGATTGCCAGGTGAATTGAAGAGGCTCATGAGCCAGGGGGCCCTCTTTGTTTTTCCAGCAGCAGTGGCTGGGAGCATTTGATGGATCCTAATTGAACACATATTTATTGTGCTAGGTTCAGCTGGAGTGTGACGGGTATGATGATGCCTCAATTAGAACCATTAACAGGATGATTGTGCTTGCCTTTCTGGAAGGTTCTTTACTGAATAAGGAGTATTTTTTTCCTGCCACTGTGATCTTGCTTTCAAAGCACAGGTGCCCAGCGGCCATCTGGGAAAATCGCCTCATACTTTGACGGAAACGATGATAGAGGCTTGATTCATCGGTTGTCGTAGAGACACAATGCAATAACAATCCTTTTAGCCTATGAAAGAAAAAATGTCAGGATGTGTGAAACAGCTGGCAGGGTGAGAAAACTGCCCTTTGAGATGTCTGTCCAAGAGGCATCGACTGAACATAGAGTTTTCTTCACTCCTGTCTTCAGGGCAAAATGTAAGCAGTCATGGGAGGCATGCTGGAGTGTCAGAGCCAGTGGAGAACTTATAGCTTGTTTAAGGCTTAGGAGAGTGTTGTGACCGTAGAGGCCTGTGTAGCAGCTGATAGATTTGAGTGTGTCTAACCCTGTGATCTGTGTGCTAACATTGGCCTACTGGGGTAAGATCAGTTCCTCAACTCTTTGCCTTTGTCCCCTGTGAAGGGAGGCTTACCCAAGGACCCCCTGTTTACTCTGGTCTACACAATGGCAAAGTCTAAACTCCCTTTGTAGAGTGGATTTAGGCTAGATTTACTTCAATTTGATCTGGGAGGACCCCTTTTCATCAGCTTGGAGGTCTAATGCCCTTAACTGGCTTAACCTGGCTCCCCATGAGCCTAGGGTCCTCATACCCACAATCTCACGCCTCTTTGCCACTCCTGCTTATTCCTTGCTCTCTTCCTCGCCCTCAAGTCTCCTGAGAATCCTCAACATTACTGACTATGGCAAAGCATGCTGGGGCATGGTCAGTGACACCTGAAACTCATGTTAAACATGTCATAAGCATGTGAGGAATCATGCCTAAACATCCACACCAAAGACGTATAGTATCTAAACAATGCCATTTTTAGAGGGAACAGGTTGATTGCATGGACTTGTCCTTTTAGCACTTTTAAGAGTAAAAATTCCAGAGTGCAGCCTTGCAGAAGATGCTCTTTTCACTGTTATTCTTAGATCTGTTTAGAGTTTAATATCCACTGTAGTGGCTATGCTCATGAATAAAGATGAGATGTCAGTATATTTTTAACGCTGGACTTGGGCTTCCTAGATAGAGTTCTAGAGGAGGCTGCACTTTCAGAAAGCATGTTTTCACGATAGAGTTAGAAAGTGATAAAAGTGTATTTCAGCACACTTATTTTTTATCACGGCTGTCAAGCATCAATATGCATTCTGCATGGTGATAAAAAGTATTCTGTGGTTTTGCCCTTCTGGCGCTGATACTCTTTTGCCTCACAGCCATATCCTCTCAGTTTGTAGTAATCAACATGGACCTTCCTATTGGAACATGTACAACTACCCGTTGGTTTGAGCTGAGCTTCCTAGTTGATCAAATCAAACACTAAACAGGAGAAAACGCTGCACCATGATATTGTCATTATGCTGCTGTTCTTTATGCTCATCTTTTGACAGAGCCAGGGGTAAGCTAACCACAAAATGGTCTGCTGTCGTTGCTGTGTGCAATTTAAACCCTGCCTCCCAAATACTGTATTCATGAGGTAAGAAAATATTCTTTTCAAAAAGTTGTTTTGAATTGCAAATTTTCCCAAATCAGCACCTAGCAGAACACAGTGGTGGAGAGAAAATGCAGGGACAGTATGGTGCTTATCCCTACCCCTGTAAGCTTCCTCACACTGACATGCTGGCTGCCAGACTGTACGCTGACATATGTGCCCAAATTGTCATGGCATAATTATGTAACCAAGACCATCGAGATTATTCAAATGCTCCCCGAAAGTGTCATCTTCAGTGCTGGTGAGGCTCTTGAGACCTGTCACCTTCTGAATTTGAAATGGTTAAATTTTGAGGATGGGTCTCTCTTTCTCCCGTTCCCCTCACTCTCTTCTCCCTCTCCCCTCGAGCTTGGCCTAATCCAGAGGCAGAGCGTCACCACAGCATCAGTGTTACCTTTGATGGGCCTGGATTAAAGCAAATCTCCATTCCTTTGGTGGATTTCAAACGCTGCCTGAACAATGATGCCAGCCAGGGGCAAGTTAATGAGGCCTGCAGTGGACTGGCAATGAGTGACTTTAAAATCAACCTGATTAGAAGCAGAGATATTATCTCTATACCTCCCTCCTCCTTCTGCTCTCTCACTCTAACTCTGCATGTGTCTGCCTCTCTCTTCCATCTCCCTACTTCAGTTTTGGCCTCTTTCCTCCCTCGCAGACTCCTCATTTTCTGTCTCTCGTTTCCAGCTCTACCCCTTTTCGTCTTCCCTCTCTCACTCTTTCCCCTTTACTCCTGCTCCCTAGTGAGTGAGGCCTGACTTAATTAGTGGGCTGGAGTGTGAATGTGCCTTTCACAGGGTGTTAATGAAAAGCTTTGCGTTTTCCCTTTCAGTGTATTAGTGACTGACTGCAGCCTCCCCACACCCTCTTTGCCTGCCTTCTCTCCTCCTCCCTCTTCTCCTCCCTCCACTTCTCCTCAGCCCTTCTGACCGGAGGGAGATGTTATTACAGGGGCTGTTGACTCTGCGGCTTTATGTTTTATGTCTCTGTTGTACTGAGCTGATAGCTTAATTAAACATGCAAATCGGATCTATCGAACATGTCTTAACAACCATTCTCTGTGTAGCTGTTATGTTGTGTCAGATGGACTTACTTTGCGTTTTAGTCCTTTTTTAAAGAAAAATAATTACACGATAGCAGCTTGTGAACATGCTGTTTCATCTCAAGGTGAATGAAATTTAACATATTTTCAATTCATTTTCAGAAAGTAGCATATGCAGTGCTGATTGCCGGCAAAAAGGGCAAATTAGAAAAAAGAAAATCATTAGTCACTGTGCTTTCAATTTCTCTGTTCTCTTAAGCTTCTGTTGTTGACACAAGTGTGACTGCTTAGATCATAGTTTAGTTAGTTATGAAATAGTGGCGTTGTTTTTTCTGTAAACAAAATGCACTTAGCTGAAGGTCCATTCCTGATGGTAGCGTTTTTGCAGTAGGTTTATTGGAGTACATTTCAAGTCATACTGTATCCCACCAACACTCCATGAAACCACATTAAGAGAACCCATAGTCAGAAAACCACATTGTGCCACAACAGAAAGATAAGCTAACATATTCATCTGTCACTGGTAATATTCATGTATAAGCACCTTATGTCAGTGCTACTGTCACCATAAGCTTGTATAATGGCTGCTGTGCACTTATGATGAGAAGTATTTCACCAGGGGTTAAGCAGACACTCATGATTGATTGATGATTTTTGACTGCTGATATGGTTGCACTGCAAGTAATGACGAATTAGGGACAAATTCCACTTCCTCTTGTCTGTATCCCCAAGAAAAATCATGGCTTGGTCACAGAGAATATGTAATTGTAAATATAATAAAACTGGCAGCTTCACCCATGTGAACCTTGTTAAATTTCACTTCATTTTTTAGGCATTTCAACAGTGATGATTCCCATCGCACTGCCAGGCATTTAGTATTGGTGGTTCTACCACTGTTTTTGTTTTGAGCTCTTATGTTCTGTATTTACATAACAGTATGAGTTGTGTGCATGCCATGTACTATTTTTAGGGAAAAAAAAATTGTGCCAGCTGCACCTCTTATATAATGAATTTTTACCCCACCCCCCAAAGTGGAGGCAACGGGTATTGTTTTTGGTTCGATTTGTTTGTTTGTTTGTTAACTCTTAAGCAGCAAAACTACTGGTTCAGTTCATACCAAATTGGGTTTATAGATTGCCAGTGACCCAGAATAGATCTCATTACATTTTGGGAGAAGTAGATCAAAGTTAACATTTTTTATGATTTAAAAAAAAAAAATCTTCCCATCTACTTATAATGGGTGAAATACGTGCGAGGGTTTGTTGTGCCTGGCACCACTTGTTCATTTTGTACTTGGAACCATCAATCTTTTCTGTGGTCATTTTATTCATATATCTGCTTTCACTTGTATAAGGTAGCCACACAATGTTTAAGTGAAGAAGTATGTTAGATTTATTCAAATTTAGGAGGTGACATGTAATTTCTAAGTGTTTTAATAGCAAATAGAAACATTTTCCTATTGCTAAACAGAAAAACGTAATCAATCAAAATTAAATATATATAAATAAAATTTTTCATGTTATCCGATATATTTTCCTTATGTGTTCAAGAAATAAACATACGGCAGTGTTATTATATTCAGTCAAATTATCTTAAAAATGTGAAGATCTCGATCTGTGAAGCCCAAAAAATATAATGTGTAGTTTTTTTTCTCCACCTGTATTAGCTTACATTTGTATTAATATGAAGCCACGTGCAGTTTTTGTTGGATGCCCACAGACATAGCTCAGCCTATTATATGTATGTGTTACTGCTGTCACCTGCCAGTCATTGAGTGATGTTTGATGAAGCTGTCTTTCTCATAGACTCATCTCATGGCAGCTCCCAGCCAGGGAGCAAGCTAATCCTGTGTTTCATGGATGTATAATGAAATCCCAAGGCGATATATGGTGTTCCTCTCTGTATGGTGCCAGCTTCCTGGGCCTCTGATGCTAGTCTTTACGAGCCCTGGCCCAGTCCCAGCTCCCTAATGCCAGCCATATCCTTTAGGCGAGGGGCAGGTTTTGTAAGGCCTTGCCTTGTCACTTCCCACCAGTGAAAATACAAAGCAATGACACAAAGACCAATTTCTTGGCCATTGCTTGTCATCAAGCTAATTGAGAAAGGAGGGTACCTTTAGAGTCTGGGGATGGTAGACATGTGGCAAAGGGGGGACTTTTTGATTGGCAGTGGCCATGTGGGAGAAATGAGTACTTGTGTGTGTGTGTGTGTGTGCAATTGTTTGCATATATGTGTATGTCCATGTGCGCATGTGTATGTGTGGGTCTGTGTGCGGGATAATCCTGGAGAATCTCCCTCTTTGAAGGGGAACAGATGTAGATTTACATATGTGGAGGGTCCCCAGCCTGTGATGAGATTAGCTAGTTGGGATCTTTCTTCACAGGGACTGGAAGGTGCATATTTAATAAATGCCTGGAGCTAGGCTGGGGCATGCGGGGCTTGGCCCTTGGAGAGCCACAGGACAAAGGCAAACGAGGCCCATGGCAGACTGGCCCATATGGGAACAGGGTTGCGTACAGATTGCACTGGCCTTTCTTTGGGTGTGGGACAAGGCTTTAAGGGTTTATATACAGCAAGTAAAGCACTTGGCGAGCCACTTCTCCATCCTCTCCACAACGAGAGGTAATAAAAGGATTTTGAGCTTGTAGTGGCTCATCTGTGTGCCTGTTGGCTTGCTTTTTGAGCTTTGGAGACAGAGCTGTTTGCATGTTTGAATGTGTGTTCTGTGGGCATGTGTTTGCATGAAAATCGGTGTGTGCGTGTTTCCTTAAAATAAAATAACAAATGTTGTGCATTTAAAAGGGACATTCTTTGATAAGCATAACATATGTTTACAATATAGGAAAAACTTGACAAATTTGTTTAGTTGTTACATATGCCTTTTCACAATTAATTAAGGTAATCACAATTTTGCATAATCATCATAGTCATCTCCATTGACCTGTAGGGAAACAGCTTGATGAAACAAATGAACATGTCATATTTCATCACTATTTGAATTTTTAGTTCCAGTTATTTGTTTGTATATTTTGTATTCTTTCTTCATTAAGGGTGCTGTATGTATGTGCATAAACTATTATATTCTATACTATACCAGCAACAAAAACAAAGACAATTGTTAATCACAGTTAAAATTTCATTGTCATGACTGCCCTAAGTGCACGGACCTTGTGTAACAATCGATTTTCATTTCAGATTTGCAAGTTGCTCAATTAATTCTGCATCCGTTTTAGTTGTAGGGTTTCACTTGTTCTGATCATTATTCCTCTCTTGCATCAGGTAAGGTTGTCAAGTCTTGTTTACACAAAGAACAAGTAGAACAAGTGTCCCCATATTTCCCTAACTTCCCACTGGACTACTACAAACCATTTGAACAAGAGAAGAGCTGCTTCCCAACAACCCACCATGGATGCATATAAACCACAACAGACATCAAGCTCGTGTACATGTGTTATGAATTCCGACCTATTAATGGAAAAGTCTTCATGCACTGATTTCAGTGTAATGTTTTTGTCAAGTTGCTGTTGTTGAAGAGTTTTCTCGCACAGAAACCCAAGTTAATAAGTTTTAATCCTGAAACAAAGTCACTAGTGTAGTACTTTTCTTAACAAGAATCAAGACATCTGTGAAAACTTTATTTTATCTAGTTTCGTTGTTATCTTTGTCTTTTTATCCTCGTGCAGCTCTATTGATTTTTTTTCAATGAGAGCATAACAAAGATAAAACATATCCCCGAAATCTTCAATCTTGTTCTAACACTATCCCAATGAGCTATTCCTTATTCATTGGGGAAGGAACTTATCTTTTTAAGGGATTGTGGAAAAAAGGAGTTTTGGAGGAGTCTCTAATTTCCATCTCTCTGTCTGTTACTGTCTCTATGTTTTCCCCCTTCATTTTGTGGAGGGACTGTGTCCACTCTGTATTGTTTGATCAGCTCTGTCTCACAGGGGAAGGGGAAAGTGAGGTAGAGTAAAAGATGAGAGGAAAGAAAGAGGGAGCGAAAGAAGCTGGACTCTCCCTCTGGTACAGTCTTCCCCGGCGCAGCCCAGCATAATTCATACATGTGTGAATACGTAGCATTTTACCTCTCAAAGGCAGTCACTGAGGGTAAAGTGTGCACCAGATCCTAGCTCTTAGGTCTTTGGCTTGTTTACCCCAGGATCTAATCTCGTGTGGAGCTAAGAAACATGTTTTTTTTCTACTTTCCTTTCAGTTCCACATCTGGAGATGCATTAGAAAGAACAAACAACATACATATAAGGGGGATGGGCTGAGAACTTAAGGGAACCTTATCACTAGAGAGGAGGAGGATGAGAGGATAATATGAGAAGAATTTACAAGACAGTGAAGAGAGGTTTTGAGAGAATACGCAAAAAAAAAAAAATGCTGAGAGAATGAGGAGGTGGGGGAGAGTGTGTGCAGGAGTGCTTGATTGGAAAGGGGTGTGGTGGTTGTGGGGGGTGGCCTACCCAGCAATCTCAGTGGATGTGGCAGCCCTCTGTGGACCTCCTCACACAGACACCCCAGCTAATGAATCAGACCTGGTTTCTACCAGTCAGAAGAACTACGTCTCTACGTCTCTGTGCTCGCCAGAACAAAGCACACCTCCATTAATATTTTAGCATTCTTTTTATCTCAGTGCTAACACCGCTCAACACGATTTTTGTTAGGGAGACGGTGAAAGAGAAATATTGGGAAAGATGGAGAGGGGGAAAAGTGAACGACGAAGAGACAGACAAAAAGACAGTCAGAAAGACCTTGTGTTCTCAGGATTTCAACTTGTCTGGTGTAATAGTCCCATTGGTAGAAGAGTTGCTTTCTCTGTGCCGCCCAGCAGGACATCAAAGAAAAAACCTGATATCCAAACTACTGTACACACAGAAGAAACGTTTGAACTAGTACAACACAGGAAAACCTGTCAATATGATTGCATTCAAGCTAGATACAGTACTTGTCTGATACCTAAACTACAGTGCTTGTCAGTGCTGATATTTACATGTTTTTTCATGCAATATATGGCTTCTATTATTGAGCTCGTCATTCTCCATGCTATTTTTTGCAGCATCTCTGACGCCTTGTAGCAGATTTTGTGCTAAAAAGGGTTTACAGTTCTATACTTTGGAAGCAAAACAATTCTTTTCACTGACTCTAATCTCACATCTTGTGCACGCTTCCTCTCTAGTTGTATACCTGAAGGGGGGAGAGGTTATACTGTCGGGTCACTTTTCGCTCTCCTGCTTTATCTTTTTCTGTTCATACTCTTTCTCCATCTATTTGCTTGGAGGCAAGATTCCCATCTGTCCTGTGATAGATTGTAACCACAGGAACATCTCATAATTTTCCTTTAATTGAATTATCACGCTGCACTCCTCTGGGATGGCACGCTGTCCTAATAAAGTGGAGCGAGGTAATCCATAAGAAACTATTAGGAAGGGCAGAGGAGATGCTTAGCCATGCCTATTACAGCAACAGACATTTAACACACTTAATCTACTATTAAATTAAATCTATATATATTTTTACATACCCCATGAGAAGCCCATCTTCCCAGCCCATTTGTAATCACCCCGTGTGTTAACCCAAAAAAAAGAAAAAAGGAAAAAAAGAACAAAATCATTACAATTCAACATGTATCTTACACATTACAGTAATTATTGGACAACAATGGACCCTGTGTTAGCTCAACAGACAGGGATCCAAAAACACAATGGGGAGGCCTTCGTAGATACCCTGGCTCAGACACATAGATTAATTGCTTTTTTTGTACAGAGAAATGGAGGAGTGGTGCCTCTACCTGGATGCAGCCGCTGTGGGTGGTCAGTCTAGGGAATATGCACTGTGGTTGGACGACGACCAGGTTTGTGTGTATGGTGGTGGGTCATTAGGAGGGGTTAGCGGCCTGTTTTGGGGGTGTCGCATTGAGCCTGATGTAGAATGGGCGGTGGGGTGAGAATGAGGGAGGGTTGAAGGGTGCCGTCAGGAAATCCCGGGGCAAGCGGCCGTGGGCATTCGGCTGTGAAAAGTCATTCAGAGGGAAAACGCTGGGCATCCTTTATTTATTTGTGTCTGAAATATTTATCTGTCACGCAGGCCGTTTTATAATGGGGCTGTCAGTCTTCTCTGCCCACTCAAGGGTGCGGACATGTTGCCCTGAGCACCCGCTGTGGATCTCCCGTGAATAATTGCTGGAATTTCACTTTTGGGAACCTTGCACTCTGACCCTAAAGCTTGTTGTTTTTCTGCATCAAGAGAAAGGTAGAATGTTTTAAAGTATTTACCTTGGCTTGGTTTTTTCATCACACACACACACAAACACACACTTGTGTACACTCTCACACACATCCAAGTCTGAAAATAAATAATTCATTCCTTTACTCCAAGATGAAAACCCAATCAAGCTGAAAATCCCTGTCTTGCTGCACCTCTGAGCTGCCAGTGCTGCTGGTTAATGTGATGCTCACTGTTCTAATGCGTCGTTGTGTTGACACTCAAAGCTGAGGCCTCTTCTAAAAAAATGCGCACTCTCAAACATTAAGGGGAATTTTAATCTGGTGTAATCACCTAAATGAAAGCCCTACTTGTGTGTGTTCACAGTCAGCTGTAACTCTGAATAAATAACAGCAGCCGCCATCTTTGGGATTGTTTCATCACTTCTGTCTCTTTAGGGAGAGACGCT
>JAPTMW010000018.1:46035771-46055711 GCA_029822955.1 Ostorhinchus angustatus | reverse complement strand
AAACGCTGTTTGGAGCAGTACCATGACTGTTTAGGTAGTGGAATTGTTGGGTATCATAGCATTTTATCAAAATGTCAGTTACTAATCTAAGGCAAGCTCCTTCCACATGGACTGTTGAGTGAAATATTATAAAAAGCTGTTTGGAAAGTCTGTGACTGACTCCATAAAATGCCATAAATTTTAAAACTGTGCTTGAGACATAAACATTTTCTTATAAGCAGCATGAAATGTTGCTGACACTTCTCTTGTAACTGACTTTACTACCATTGTGAGCCAAACACCCCAAACGAGGCAAATGTGTAATTTGTAACATATGTCTGTCATTTGACCATTCACAGGAGATAAAACCATTTTATCCAACACACTTGTTATATATTTGAGTGTTAAATGCAGCATGCTGTTGTTGATTAAATTTAGCTTAAATACATACGAAAGGTCAAGGGGTCAACAAATGTGAAGGGAGTTGTCTAAGTTTAGCCAGATGTTTGTTTTATTGTGTCAGAGCTACGTATGTCATGTCATTCATTACATGCCTCTGTGGTCATGGACAGATGAGTGTCTTCAGAGCATAGCCACACCCAGGGATAAGGCTAATTGCCGCTGCATTGCCATTGTCTTTAAAGCCCCATTTTGTGGCTGCTGTGCTAACTGGTGCACCAACAAAAGACACATGGATGTACGCTGGCAGTGCCCTTTATGTGGCGGGTGTTAGTTTTGTTTCTGATTATGGAACATCATTTTGTTTTTTCCGTCTCTCATCTTGTGTTTTTCTTGCTGTTTGCCTTTGTGCCTGGTATGTTTTAACTGCTTGGGTTTGGCTCTCCATGGGCGGTGCTGTATCCCGAGTGCATGGAGGTTCTCTCTCCCTCACTGGTGCACACATTAGGGAAAAAAGTTTCCCTAACCACTGCACCCACCCAGAAACTTTATGCTCACACTCATTTTCCCCTCAGTGACAGAGTTTTTATTCAGGGCGCCCGGAATGGAGCTGGGCTTGAAATTCATCTGTAGGAATAGTTCATCACTATCACCTCTAGGTAAAATGATTGACATATTTAAACAACAATATATCATTCAAAAGAATTCTCATTAAAATGATTTGGCTCTGTGTGGTTAGCATTGCAAAAGAGGAATTATCTGGTCTGTCTCACTCTGTTTGATGGTCCATATTCCCCAAGGCCAAGCCTGTGAAGCCTGTGAGAACTTATTGTCTAGGTACTCCTCACTTTAATGTGTAAAATGTTTTTGGCAGATGCTGCAGTAAAAGTCCAGTGCCATCAACTCATTTTCCCTCTTGTGCTCTCCCCATAGACAAATCTCAGAGCCAGTTTGTGTAGTAAGAGCTTCAATCTTTGACCTGCCCCCCCCCCCTCCGCCTGTAACCTCTCCTGTTGGAGTGGAGTGCAGTAATCTGACCAGTGCACTCTTTGCAGACACAGTTGGGTCCCCGCTGTTGTGCTATTATCAGCTGAGTGTTATTACCCCTCTTTGCACAGGAAAATATGCCTTGATTTCCATCGACCCATCCCCGAATCAATGCTTTTAAAAATCTTAAGACACCTTTTACTTAAGAGCAAAAGCATGCATTTTATGTTTTGACATGGTCATATTGATTTGGGTGGTGGTGAGATGAGGTGGGGAGGGGGTGGAATGGAAAGAGGGTGTGGTAGTGTGTGTGTGTGTGTGTGTGTGTGACCTCTCATTCTTTCTCTCTCCTCCAGTCTTTGCGCTTCCCTCTTTTGCGCTGGCGGTTGCTGCCAGTGTCTGGTAACACTGCCATCCTTAATGGCTTTCCTGTGCTTCATCTACGTCCCCCCCTCCACCTCCCCACCCCAGCTACTGCTTTCCCGCATCCCTTCTTCCTTTCTCTTCTCTCTATGGAGCCCCCCTTGCACTATGCACTTTTTTCTCCCTACTAATCAATACCCGGCACCCCCACCCTCCCACCCCTTCCAACCCCCTTGTCCACACCCCACGTCACTCACATTTGGCCCACTGATAAATTATGGATGGGGCCTCTCACATCACATCTAAAATTTCTATTGTGTTTGTCAATGGATGATCGATACTTCACCTCGCCTCATCCTCAAAGCTCCCCGTGCCTCTGCTCTCTGTCCACTTTCATCCCCTGTCTCTCCTACCATATTTTGTTTGTTTATGATTTTGGTTTGCTGGGAGTGCTTCTGGTGTTGGAGTCTCTGGGGTTGTAACTAACAAAAAGGTAATCATCAAATAAATGCATCTGCCCCTGGTCTCTTCCCTTGCCTTCTCACTTTGTCTCTTTCATCCCTTTCCTTGCCTTTACTCCCACTCTCTTTCTTTCAAAAAATGTCATTAACATGTGTCGGCACTGGGTTCAGACAAAATACAAGAGTTTGAAATCTGTGGCTTGATGCCAGCTTGTGGATGAACACTTGCATATGACAAAACCACATAAGCTTCCATCTTCCATTCTCAGAGGCAGCATTTTATCCACCCACACATTCTGGGAGTTGAGGACAAATCAACACTTGGGTAGATGTTTGATGTGAAGGCATTTGAAGAATGAGAGGTACTATATTCAGATAAACATGCCATTAGCTGTGATTCGTGACTGGACTTTATTTAGCTGCTTGTGTATTCTTTGCCTTATAAACACAGTAAGTACACACTCATGTAGCCCTCACCAAGAAAAAAAAAAGAAAGAAGCCATACCCACTCATTTGCACACATATGTACATATGTCTCAGCTTTTGTTTCTCACACTTATGCCCCCAACTCTCTCACTTTGCACACTTACAAGCCATGCAGGGTCAAAGCGGAGTGGGGATGTAATTTAAGTGGCATCGGACTTATCGCAGCCTAAGATTCAGCTGTGATCTCTGGCCCTGAGCAACACCTGCTCCTCACAGCAAATCTCACCTCCCACCTGCTGATGAGAGAAACTATGCTGCCTAATAACTTCAGTTGCAGCTCCCCGCCTTCTTTTCCAGAGTCACTTAACCCCTGACACGGCCTTTAAAGTGAAAGTCTGGTATGTGTCTGCCAACTTCAGCTTGGAAGCCAGGCCTTTGAGCTATTACCTTAAGTAACATCCAATCCCCTGTCAGCAGTCAAGCAGGAAACCTCTTCAAACTACTGCACCCATGTGAAGAACAGTTTGTCAGTGGATTGAATTATGATCTAGTGGTTTGACTTCGGAGGGTTTATTTAAATATTATCATGATTTTACAATATTTTCTCCTGTTTGGGACCAGGGAGTTACAACAATTGAAAAAGACATCAGCTGTACTGTTGCACACTTTGTCCTAATTATCCCATCATCTCAATTTGCATTTTTTTTTTTTAATTTTGAACATACCTTAGAATGATTGCAGATTTTATATGATATAAAAAATACTGTGTCAGTGGGTGAGGTGTAGATAGGGGGTATCAGAAAGGTCCAGATCTCTCAGAGGGTAATCTGTTTCCTGTCTGTCTGCACCATAGTGCCCTCTGCTCTATAATAGGGCAAAAGCCCCGCCCAACATTCACCCTTCTGTCCAATAGCTTTGCCCCCCCCACCAACACCACCCTCTCTAAACCCGGCAAGGTGAAAGACCAACCGCCACCCCCTGTTTGAATGTGTCAAACATAACTTAGTGACTGATGTGATGAGCCCATGTGGTCACAGATAGAAACACTAAGACATACACAAATGATTTTCAACTGCATGACACACACACACACACACACACACACACACACACATGCACACACACACAGGCCTCCTGACAGACAAGCCATAGACCAGAGCACAGCATGCCAGACAGAAAGGGTATCTCCTCCTGAGCAAGGGTCAATGACTTTTATCTTCAGTCTGACCTTAGTGTAAGTCTTACTTATCTGAAGGTCTCACACATGAGAGTAACTGCGAGTAAATGTTGAATCATTGGTCTATTTCTAACTTTGCATCTATTTAAAAAAACAGGAAGGTCAGATGAGAAAGACTAGCCAATAATATCCAATGTAAAAAAAAAAAAAAAATTCCTATGTTTGATCCCTGGTGTTGTGCCTGCTGATGTACATCTGATGCCTCCCTACTATTTTACTATACTGAAATTGGCTCTGGATAACAGCATGAGTTAAAGATATTCCAACAATGTTTGTGCAGTGATAATATCCAAGGTAATATTGCATATTGTTCCAAACAACCACTGATAACCGGTTGTGAAGCAAAACTTAGTATGTATGCACTCGCTGATGTATCTAATCTGTTTAGCTATAATGGGACCAATTCAATTGTGTTTGACCTCTGTTTAACAGGATAACATTGCTGCTTTTACTCCTTTCTATCTTTGCATCTCCTTGGCTCCTCTGTTATGCATCTTAGGCACATACTCATACCCATGCACACACTTCTTTCTCTCTCTCTCTCTCTCTCTCTCTCTCTCTCTCTCTCTCTCTTTCTCACTCTCTCTCTCTCTCTCCCTTGCCGACTGCTTCCTCCTCAGGCCCGAGTTCTGTGGAAAAGGTGGTGTCATCCTCTTCTCTGAGCCGTCAGTTCAGATTTGCCTCCATGCGCACCGAGACTTCCTGATTTGTGTGACAAACACAAATGCCTTTAAATTCCCAGAGCCCCGGCTCCTTACCAGCCTCATACCTTGTAATGCATTATTCACATCCTCCCTTGCGCTCCCCCCACGCCCCACCCCAGCCCCAACCTTCTCACATCAGGAGAGGGACAGCCACACACGACTTCCATGGCAGAAAATCTATATGGCCTTGACGTCTTTGCTTAAAGTGGGCAATTAATAGAACCACTAGCTAGATATATTCTCTCTTATTACTTTAGTAAAAAATTAGGAAGTAATAATTACAAAAAGTTAGCATTTTAAGACAGGAGGATATAACAGTGAAAGTTGTTGGTGTTTCAGTTGGTGAGTTAGTTACGATTGCCACAGACAAAATTTTTAAATAGGAAATGACATTATATCACAAAATATTGATGCATATATATGAAACCTGTTTATGATGTATATTATGTAATAGCAGTGATAATGCATCTTGAGCATCTAACTCTAAATCTACAAACTTATGGACCTTTGTGCCCTGTTTACATATTCTTTTATTAATTTAGTTAGTTATTTAGTTAGGGATTTCAATTTGTTATTACTAACTACTCCTTTCTATGACTAATAATAACTATTCTCCATACAAAAATAACCCAGTCATTCAAATATATCTGACAGCTGACAATAAATTAAAAAACAAAAGTTAATTCACCAGTTAATATCAGAAAATTAAACAAAAAAAGACATTCCGATATTTCATTATTTGCAATAACTTATAACACAGAAAGTTAAATGGGAGTGGGCTGTCTAGTTGAACTTACTATCACATTAAAACAAGCCTCAAAATACATAACTAAAACGTGTTTCAGTGATACTTGTTTACAATGTCTACTCACTAAAAGGACTTTTCTATTCTGTTATTATATAACATTTGTAGCCTAAACTGACTTCTGGAATAACTGCTGATCTTAATTTCTTTCTTAAGCTGCTCTTGTTGCTCATCTCAGTTCATTTTGATGACAGGTTGTTGCACATTAGAACAGCTATAAGGTATAGTTTTCATTAAACCATGTGTTGGTAAAGGTAACATGACATCATTTGTGTCAGTATTCCAGAGAGTATATATTTATACGTTGTCCGCTATGACACTAAATCTGTTCCACTGGATGCCTGATCTACTTTTTCACGCAACTCTTAATACGATAATTATTTGCATTTCTACCACAGCTTCACTTTTAAGTTTCCTGGCGTACTAAGAACAGTGACATTAGCTTCTTCTGACTGTTCTGTAAATATATCTGACCTGTTAAATTGTTGTTGTTGATCTGACCATTTTAGTGCAGTTTCGTCATGTCGTGCCAAGCGCATAAGCAAGCTAAGCACCCCATGCTGCGTCCGCGGCCCTCGTCTTTCTGCCTACTCCGTTCCATGTGCTGACACCCTGCTGCAGCTGAGCACAGGCCCGTCTGCTTCTTAATGGTGAAAAACGAGAGCTGTCATGTCGTAATCGTGTAATAACCGTGCATGGTGTCACTTTCAGCAATTAATGGAGACGCTGTGACTGGGCTGCGTAAATCCTGGCTAAGTCGGCTGCGGCGGGGTACAGCAGTGGAGGAGACTTGGAGAGGCTTTTAATAGCGTGTGTTAGTTTATTTGCCCCTGTAAATGTGCCTAAAAGGACTGAACTGAAGATTTGCATGCATCTGTGTTGTTATGAGTGTTTCTACGCGCGATCGTCAGAAAAAAACAGGGCTTAAAACAGTGCGTCAGTATTTGTTAGGTGACTGGTTGCATCCATCTGTTTCCCACACATTCTTAGATAAACGAAGCACTGCCTGAAAGAGGAAACGACGCTAAAGAGTTGTGAAATGAGTGGGGTTTGGTCCATAGTTATGACTTGGCAGACTTTGCTATACTTGTGCCTCATTATATTGGATGGTTTGTCACTCTTCGCTGTATAAAACGTTATAAATCAACAAAGTCATAAAATGATCTTCAACAGAAGGTCACAGTGAGTAAAAAAAAAAAAATAACAGAAGGGCGGAGATTTGGAAGATTTTCATTGTTAAATCATTATCCAATGTTCCTGAGATTAGGTCTTAAAGTTTTGATACTTAAAACTAACATTTATAACTTTGGCCTTTACAGTAGTAGTTTATATTCATGTATCGCTGTCAGAATACAGAAATCGACCAGTTTTTAGAGCTATGGGTAACAAGCAATTTATGGATGTGACTTAAAAATGTTAAACACCAGTTATTTGAAAAGATTTAGAAGAACTATGAGAAACAGTGGAGGATTAGAGGTGAGTGAATAATGCAAAAATGTTCCCAAGATCAGTCAGTATTGGGATTTATCACAATAAATGCCTTATCAATGTACTAATGTATGATGCAACAAGATGAAAATTATGCAAATGGAAAAAAACAGAACAAATACTTCAACATTACAGACGAAAATGACACCTATAGTCTCTGACTTTGTTCATTTGGTTTGTCTTGATTTAATGTTAAATTAATTGCAGCCTTAACTCTGAATAAACAAAATGACTGCAGTCTCAACCCTTTTTCAACAAGATGAAAACAACATAACAATCATAAAATTGTGGTTTTAAATTACTCCCTATGGTCCCAACATTAATAAATAGCTGGTAGAACTTTCAGTACAGTTACAGTCACAGAAAAAAAATTATTAGACCATTAACAGTCATCAAAAACAATGGTTTTGCCATCCAGTGTGTATCATGTGACTAAAACAGAAAAGAAAACATGAAATGAATAAAAGCACTGTTTTTTTCAGTACAATGCTATAGATATTGATGTAAGAAGTAAAGTGATTTAGGTTATTATCAAGAAAAACATGGAAAATGGATAGATATCAGCTCTGAAATTAAACTACTATGAGCTATTTTTGTTATCATTATATTTGTCCAAACAAATGTACCTTTAGTTGTACCAGGCATTAAAAGGAACAATAAGTTAAAGAAAACAAGGGAAGGGGGTGGTCTAATATTTTTTTTACGCGACTGTATGATAGTAAAATAAAAAAACAAACAAAAAACAAGTAAATCAAAACACTGAAACGACACATTTAAGCTGACAATGTCAACAAAATGACAGCTAAAGACGAAGAAAAATGTATGACATGATCTTGACAGAGAATAACATGATAAATATTATTTCAGTTTTACCATTAATGTTGTCTTGGCGGGACTGACAGTCTACCCATGAGGCTCGTCTGTGTAAATGGCGGTCGTATGAGGTGTTTGTCGAGCTGTGACTGAGACCAGGGTAATGATTCAAGTCCTCTGCTCCTGCCAAACCCACAGAAATGTTTGTTTGGAAATGGGCAACCCCTGACTTTATGGACGTCTGTATTTGTCAGTCAGAGTGCATTTTTCTCTATGGTTTTGTCTGTGTTTTGGGTTCTATGTTTCTTCGGCAGATACATTTCAGTTTCCCACAGAGTCCTATTGTATCTATGGTTCAGAGGTGGGGGGGCCGCGGTATCATCGGCTCTTATTTTAACCTTTGCTCATTACTTTTTTCATTGTATTGAAATTAACTGAAAAGTTTAGATGACAGACCATAACATTCGTGTTACGAGTTTGTATGATATTAGGTACAAACGTTAATTATGTTAATATTAACTCAATTATTACTTTTCACTATTAAGTTTTTTTTATAATTTTGCGCAGCTGTGGCAGTTCCCGTTACCATGGTAATTAACTTTCATTTCGTCCAGTGTGCGCTGTTTTAAATCTTCATCTCACGTATTATGTTCTGTCACTGTCGGCTTTTTTCTCTGCCAAGTCATCAGTCCTGAAGTTATTTTGGTGCAAGAGGTGGTAAGGAGAATCGAAGCAGAATCCAAGTCAGCACGGACCAGTTTATGTCCCTGTAATAAACAGACTCACAGAGACCTGTTGGCCTCATAACTTTCCGAGTATCTCATGTGAGATTTGTCTGTGGATATAATGTTTATATTTTACAAGAGGTGAACATTACAAGGGCTACCGGGTTTGTTTGCTGCTGCTGAGGAGCTTCTTGCTTCGGTTTAAAACTAAACATCCAATACTTAGCAATGATAATTAGTTAACACACTGCAAACATCTAAATCTTACCAAGTGCATTTTTCTCATTTCTAGTCAAAATATCTCATCACACTTAAAACAAGACATAATCACCTAAAAAGTAACCTTTCAGTGATATAAGAACTTATTTTCAGACAATAGATCTGGAAAATCTGATTTCAAGAAATCTTATCAAGATAATTTTCACTTGTTCCATTGGCAGACTTTTTTTTTGCTTAATTCAAGATTTTTTTTGCTTAATTCAAGCAAAAATGGAACAAGTGAACATTATCTTGGGAAGATTTCTTGAAATAAGATTTTCAAGATCTATTGTCTATAAATAACTTCTCACTGAAAAGTTACTCTTTAGGTGATTATGTCTTATTCTAAGTGTGATGAGATATTTGGACTAGAAATGAGAAAAATACACTTGGTAAGAGTTAGATTTTTTCCAGTTGTTTTTGTTTTGTTTTGTTTTACATCGCCATGCTTTAAACCATTACCAGCATCCTTCAAGATTGTCCCAAAATTGATATATATTATTAGCAACATTGTAAAGTAAGGCTCTCCTCACCACTAGTTTCATTTGAAGACAAAGGCAGAGCAAAAAGAGATGGGAAACATTACATTGATATCATTTGTTTCATTACGTGCATCCATTACAATAGTGCACATAATGTATGGCCATGTAGCTGCAAAAAGCTACATATTATACATCTGCACACGTATGAGAGGTACTAAATCCCCCCCGTGGCCTGCATATTATCCTTTACCACAAATTTTCTTTCCTCTTACTTTACTTACAAAATAGGTTTTGTCACAGTTATTGATGTATAATACATTTGCACCAGTGATCTTATTTTCACTTTAATGATACTGAGATTTTTTTTTAATATTAAGTGAGTTTGCATAGATCTTTGTGACAGAATGAAAGCGGTACAGAGATGATCAAACAGCAGATTGTTTCAGGTCACGTCTACTCCGTCTGTCTGTCAAAGCCACTCCGGAGACGTTTAGAGAATGATAGAGCGTTGTGACTGGAGGGAATTTCTCCAAAACAGCGCCAAATCACTCAGTTTTCCTGCTCATCCCCATCCACCATGGAAATGTGTCAGAAACCAATGCCTGTCACAGTATCCCAAGGCGGCCTCTAGATCCAACAATGAACTGGTGCCGCTTGTCTTGTCACCTGTTATCTTTACCATGCCTCGGAGTTCTGCATCAGATTGCTCGCAGCTTTCTTTAAAATGCAGAATGGGAGTTTTACAACATTGAACGGAACGTGCTGTGGCTTGCATTCAGAACTATTAAAGCGGATGACCCATAATGAGTGGAAACAAGTTAAATAGGAATAAGCCACTCAGGAATCATGCTGCTCTGTAATCTTGCCAAGTGATGGTTTAGAGTGTGCGTTTTTACTTAACAAGTGGATGTAGACTTACAAGAGAAGACAGATGACACGAATGGAAACCACCCATGTCTCCTACAAATTATGTTCATATGCAGCCAATTTCGAATAGCGAACTGTGTTCCTTTGGTTCCAGAACAGAAAGCAGTGTGTGACGTTCATGGAGCACAAGTAAATGGAAAGCTGTGGAGGTTAGCTTTGTGATGTATTTCACAGCAGTACCTGATGTGAGGGTTTGATGACATCACAGTCAGGGTTGATTCTGCAGGACTTGACAAACTCTGCCTGAGTGATACCACAAACACTTCAATCATGATTTAGAGATATTGTAAGGACCAAGAGCTGAGAATTTTTATAGTAAATGTTGAGCAAATACAGTGAAAATAATCATTTGGACATTTTGATTATAAAAAAATAAATAAATTCAAGATGCATTATTTTTTACAAGTATGTAGAGGATGGAAAATACCAGGTGAGTGTCAATCACTCTTATAATCTACATTGCTCAGTTTTTGGCCCTAGAACTTGAAAACACACAGCTATCAGCAGTGGTGCATTTCTTATGTATAGTATACAGTCACGGAAAAAATTATTAGACCATCAAAAGTGATCAAAAACAACGGTTATGCAATCAAGTTCTAACTCCTGTGTGTATCATGTGACTAAAACAGACAAAAGAAAACATGGAATGAATAAAAGCACTGTTTTGTCAGTACAATGTGCCAAACGTACATATTTAATACATGAGTTTTGAAGCCCTCTACATGATCAGTGTGATATTTTTTTTTCTTGAAAAACCTAATGTATACAATTAGATACATGCAATACATGGATAATCCACCAGGGGGGAGGAATTTGTTCACCAGAGGCTTTTCCAGTGACACTACAAGATTGTCATTAATGAGGAAGGAGGAAGAACTTTGACAATTTAGAAAAGGAATTACCAATTTGTTAGACATGTTTGTGTTATATTATGTTTTTGTTTGTTCAAAAATAATATTTGAGCATTGAGACCCAATGTGTCAAATATGACACAAAGTTGAAAATCATACATGGAAATTGTTAATTGAATAACATTTTTTTTTTTTGTCAGATGGATCAATAAAGGCTCTGGTTTCAAAGAAGTGGAATTTTATGTCGATGTAATGGTTCAGGCTTTACAGGGTTAAGTGATTTTGGTTATTATCAAGAAAACATGGAAAATGGATAGATATCAGCTCTTAAACTATTATGAGCTATTTTTGTTGTTATCATTATATTTATCCAAACAAATGTACCTTTACTGGTACCAGGCATTAAAATCATCAAGAAATTGAAGAAAACAAGGGCGGTCTGATCATCTTTTCTGCGACTATATGTTATGAATTATATGCGAGTAAACAGTTTCCTGCTGCTAAGCTTCTTCTCTTGTGTTTGCCACATGGTGCTAGACAAGTGACGTATAGTGGGGTTTATACAAATTTAAAAGTTAGTTCTTATGTGCAAGTAAGTTTAAACCTAGGAGGAAATTTCACATAAGTTGTTGCTTCTGCTCGGATGTGCTGGAGGTGAAAAACAGGGATGCTGTCAGAGTTCCCTGCAGGGAAGGAGACATCTTTGTCTGAAGAGCTTGTCCATGACTCCCCCATGTGGCTTCCTCTTTGGCATCCCTTCTGACAGGCAGATTACATTTGCTGTACAAAATCGTTGTAGGTACAAGCATGCAGTATGTACTTTGGATTAATAGGGAGTGATATATGTGTAAAGAGTAGTGTACTTCATAAACCTGGAGAAGTCCTGCGGTGAGTGCATGGTGCTCTAGGTAAGGATTAACGGAGAGCTTGTGGCAATGAAACACATCTCTTACAGGTGTTTTGTAGCATACCTATGGGTGTGTATGTGCGTGTGTGACACTTAAGTGTTATGAATAGATTTGAATAGTAATAATGGCTAGATAATTTGTCATTAAAAGTGTTAAATAATGAAAATGTGTTTTAAGTATCTTTCTGCATGTGTGTTTTTGCATGCATAGATACTCTGTCAGATTGTCAGCGTTTGTTTCAGAGTTTTACACAATGTCACATTCCTGAAGTTGTCATATTGAGCCCACTGAGGTACACAGTAAAAACCCACAGGCATACCAGCGAGCTCAGACACACCACAAATATCCAGCCTAAGATATGACACAGCCCTAAAGTGAGGAAATAAAATGTCTACCAAGTGATATGATTTTGTTTCTGTGTTTGTGCCTTTGTTTCTATTGTTTTTCTTTCTTTTGTGCGTTTTTTTTTTTTTTTCCTTCCCCCAAACTCCCTCCCTGCAGATTCCCCTGCTGTCGGCCCTCGTCACATTCCCCAATCTGTTAGCCTTCTGATACCGGGGCCAGACTTGAAAGGAAGTCTTAAGGACTAGAGCTTATACACTGTGCCAGATTTTGTTAAATAACTACGAGATGTAGGTGCCAATTCATCGGTAATTGTCCCTTCTGGCACAGTCTGCTGAAAGTCCTGGAGAAGCCTAAGCTCAAGATCACTGCAAGTGTTAATCTTCTTATACTTAAGGTATCAGGTTTTCTTTTGATGTTGCTAAACATGTTGACTCCTATCTCAGCGCAGAAGGCAATCCAGACATAGCTATGAGCTAGATGGGAGTTTGTCTGCTTTTTTTTCCCCAAAAAAAACCTCATGGTTTATATGTTCCTCTTGGCTCAGTTCATTATAATGCTGAAATAAAGCAACAAGAAAATGAGTGGAAAAAATGGAAACGGGATGAAATGGATTGATATTGCACTAATTGTCCTTTCTTTCGCACAATTTGGCTTGCTCTTGCATGGTGTAAAATGGCCTGATTTATTTTTAATGAGGCAAAATCCTATTTCTCACACTACACAGTGTAACACCTCAAGGTTGTTTCCAAGACCTGCTTTATCAGGCGACTCCTTTCAAGATCAACAGAAGAGTCACTTGTATCAAAGTATAAATTATTTAGCGTCTAATTAATTTTCCCGACCCCAGGATGTACTGTATGTATTTTAGTTTAGTACACACTCAGGGTTACACGTAGTTGTGGTGATGACCACACAGATTCATGTGCTGGGGAATCTGCCTCAGGCGGTCAGGTGGACAAACCCAAGAAAGGTGCACCCTCTTGGGGTTTGCAGTCCTTGGCACGCTGGGCCCCCCTCGGGTGCTCAGGTGAGTCCTGGTTATCAATCACCGATGCCTTTTGTCAGGTGAGATTCTCCCATCAGTCAGTCAGTTATTCAAGCAGGGCCTCAGGTGGTGGGTGATAGTGCAGAGGCTGTGGGATCAGGGCAAGCTCCCACATGTACAACACTGATCCCACACACAGGTGGAGATTTGTCACGGGCTGGTAGGAGCTCATCTGTGATTGAATATGGTGTTTGAAAGTGACATGTGTGCACACATTCACATTGTAAATGTATGTGCACTTGTGTGTGTCTGTTGTGAAAGGGGTGAAGCTCCCCAAATGCATTAGGTCTGCTTTTGTCGGTGCACTTCTGCTTGTACCGCAATGTAAACAGTATATATAGTCTACAACATTTAATATAAAACTCCAAAATCCAGACACAAACCTCATTCTTTCCTTCTCACACTACAATCAAAAGCAAATGTCTGCCTGCCTGGAGGGACTCTTTAAACATGCGTCCTCGAAGATTTATGCCAGAGTTTAGAACTTAATTGTGAAGGTTTGTTATTGGAAAAAGACAGGTGGGGACTGAGCCGAGACATGTTTTATCAATTTGGCTGTGTTTCTTCGGTTTATCTTAAGGTATTGGCGTAATAAAACCCATGTTTTACTGTAATTCCGCTTTTGATTTAGAGGTGTCTGTCACTCGCAGGCAATGCAGTGAATGCTCCCACTATAACGGCTGGCTGTGCAGAAAGTAGCTGGAGGTGTTTGGGTGTTTCTGTGAATCCTGTGTGAGATATATCACTAAGCACGCTCAATAAGTTCATCAGGAAGAGAGGAAAAGGTGGAATGTGAGAAAGCAGTGACAGAGTATCTAGGAAATTGCACTCTGAAGGCATTCAATAAAATCTTCGTTTTGTTCCTCTAAGTAGGCTGAGTCTAATCAAATGAACATAGTGGTTAATTTTGTGTTTTGTTTGTTTTATATAGCTTCTTAAACATTACATACATATATACTTTGTGTGCTTATAAAAGGTCCTGACCACAGAAAAGGTCTGGTGTGTAAAAGTTCCAAAACTGTCTGGTTAAGGAACAGGCGTCATTTAGTCCAGTTACACATGTGAAGGTCCTGATTCTCAAATCCAATCTAGGCCACTGAGCAGGACAAAACCCATTACAGTTCTCAAATGACGCTTGGTGGGTAGACTGGCATCAGTCAAACCCACAGGCTGCCCCGGGGTCACACCAAAGCTGGCACTTAGAGTTTTAACACACAGACAGCACACACATTATCCACCTAATGACGGAATTACAGCTCTGACTTACCATGTAGCTACATGTAAGGATGGCAATAGATTATCGTCTGAGAAAAGAGGCACTTTCCCAGGATAAGCAGCTGTCAGTGAGAGAGAAAAAGACAGAACGGAGAGAAAGGGAGAGAGAAAGAAAGGTGGAGATGGACATAAACTCCCAAGAATGGAGGTTTAGATGATTGTAATTATGACTCTCTATAAAACACTCAATACTGTCATTATCATTGAGTCATATGTCCATGCAAGAGAAAGGGATGTTTAACGGGATGTGTCATCACTGTCTGAGGTTGAAATGGGTAGGAGAGGTTTACTTTGGAAGTGAATAAGATACACATACTGTCCTTTAAACCTGGCATAGTTAATAAACACACATAATGTATTCTGGAGGACGTAATGGATTATTGTAACTGGGTGTTTGGGTGTGTTTTATCCCCTGTTCGTGTTTGACTTGTGCCAAAATGGTCACGTTCCGCATATAGATACATGTGGATATCTTTAAAAGTTTATATGCATGTATGAATGTGTACTCATGCTGTGGATGGATGTGTAAGAGTGTGTGTGAAGTGTCTGTGCCCTAATACCAACAAGCTGTAAGTGTGAGTCCAGTCAGTATAGGCATCTGTGTTGCGGTGACTCTGTATAAACGCTGTGGTTTCTCTGTTTTCTTACTTTGGTTACAGAGCGAATGTCTGAAAAGTTCATATTTTCAATGGCAACTCTGGAGGAACCATAAATTCACAGGGTGCTGTATTTTTATCCTCTTCACATAATGAAAGTTCCAGAGGACAAAACAGTCCCAGAGAGGGTGGGGTGGATTGTGAGAAAGCAGTGTGGGGGCTGTAGGGCGGGGGTTGATTGTGGTTTTGGGTACATAAGAGAAGGGTGCAACTGTACTGGACATGTGGCCATTTGGGAAAAGCGACTCTATGAAGTGTTCCCTAGGCCTGCTCAAAAAACAAGCCTCTAAGCAAATAGTGTGCGGGATGTCTGTCGGCTTTTCCAAGTGAAATCCAATCGAGCCGGGTCTGAATATTCTCAAGCAAAAAGACTCCAAGTTCAATTACACATTACAAGCCGCATGACAGTTTCCATTGTGCAATACTCAATCTAACAAGACTGCACTAAATCGGCAAGGCACCCTTGTTCACACTGGAGTCAGTGTGCCGAGACAGGAGGGAAGGGCCCTCGACAAGAGGCCCTCTTAACTACTCTATTATGGTAACACATACCTGTAGAGAAGCAGACACCTGACACTCAGAGCCAAGGAGCTAGAGGCAACTAGCTAACACAGCTTC
Organism: Ostorhinchus angustatus; assembly: GCA_029822955.1. Lineage (NCBI taxonomy): Eukaryota > Metazoa > Chordata > Actinopteri > Kurtiformes > Apogonidae > Ostorhinchus > Ostorhinchus angustatus. The sequence continues at coordinate 46,039,959 of JAPTMW010000018.1, read as the reverse complement.
CCTCTGGTTGCACCCTCTTGTACTTGACTGTTGTCAAACTGTTATGGTTCTAATTCTTTTGTGTTGATTGTGGGCGTCTGAGTCATGGGGAGATTATCTGGTGGCCCTATAGCCTTGGGCTTAATTCTTGTAATGAATACAAAAAAGGCTTTCTCTTTAATCTCTGCTCAGAAGACAAAGTTTGGCTTTACTGTACACAGATGATACAATGCTCATCTTCATAACTATCGTTTAATCATCGCTGACATTTCACAGGTCAGATGCATTCAGGCTGGATTGCTCAGGTTGTTTCTGGGTGTAATTCACAGCTCATCCATGTAACCTCCTTCCCGTCTGGTGGCGAGAGGAGGAAAAGAGAAGTCCCTCTTCGTAGTGTGGTGGTGGGAATTCTGGAACCAACCCTGTTAAAACTTGAAAACATTCCCTCTTCAAACCACCATGACTGAGTAGATTAGTCCCCCATCCGCAGGAAAACAATCTTATTTCCTGAAGATATTTGGGGCGTTTAATTCTGAAACAATGCTGGCTGGTGCGCTGAGCCTTTTTATGGCATGCTTTTTTATTACCGTTCTCGAAGTTATTCAAATAAAGTAAATGAGTGGTCACGTGAAAACATGTTAAAATGCACACCAAATACATTGATGTCAGGCTTAATTATTTCCCCAGATGAGGCTTTTCTTGTGTCTACACCCATTAAAGTCAAGGGAATAGAATCAGAAACATGCGTCCCTGTGTATGCGCTGTAGTCTTTGTAGAAGCCATGTCATTGATGACACACGGCTATATACATATTTCATTGGGGCATGCATATTTTACAGTATAATCCTTGGCACACCACTGCTTTGTTCACAGTATGTAGAGAGGCCTGAAGAGTGGGATGTTTGCTTTGTGTTATTTGTGTTATATCAGTGAAAGAAAAAAGAAATCTAAATGTATTCTGACAGTCAGAATTGTCTCGGTGTAACTGAAGAGTCTTTGATGGAAGGAAAACACATGAGGTTGCAGGTAAAAATATTAGATTTATATTTTGTCAAGTCAGAGTAAAGTGGTCATCGATAATATTTGTCTAGTATTTATGGAAAAGCAAAGAAATTAATCAATAATCCAACACTGTAACGGCTCAGAATAAAATCTGTGATTTAATTTGCTTTCACTGCACTTGTGAACCAGTGATGCATGGGTCGGGGTTTTTTGGAATTATTTGACCTGCCCCAAACCGCCCCGCACCACTGCAGCTATTTTTACAACCCGACCCGACCCACACCCGCAACCAATTAATTACGGCTATGCATTTTAATGTGAATAAATGGCGACTGGGCGTCACTGCTTGGCGCTCTTGTGATGTCAATCTGCAGGTTACGGAATTTATGTTGTAGTAATCATCAAATAATACAAAATATAATAGGCTATATATCTTTAAGTATTTTAACCAGCTATAGGGACTTTATACATAATGCTGTACATATTTTTGTGTCTCTGCTCAATCAATGACCTGCCCCGGAAATAAAGTGACATTTTTTTGACCTGCCCCAATCCGACCCATGAGTTACCTGCTGATCCGCGCATCACTATTGTGAACGTAGGCTTTAAACAAATAGTGTCTAAACAAAGCACTTACTCACGATCCAACACAAAGTTAGAGGCTGTGGCAGACTATACAGGAGCCCAGTTAATCCAAATGTGCTTGTGTAGCTAACATGATTGCATGTGGTAATTTCCTGTGTACTGTCTGCATGGCGTTGTGGTTGAAGGAGTGATTATACTCTGCCAGAGAAATGCTAATGTATGTGTTCACAAGAGACATAACATCTAGACACAATTAAAAGCACAAACAAGTGTCAGCCAGTGTTTGTGTTAATAACTGGTTTTGGTTGAGAGGGAGTGAGTGAAAGACAGACGAAGAGAAAGAGAGAGTGTGGTTACAAACACGTGTTGGCTGCACTCGATGGAAGAAAGAATGGCAGCGCTTACAAACGGAGTCCGAAAGGAAACAAGGACGGGAGTTGTGTGGCCGCTGGGATAAATATCGACTAGCCTGTACACCACCACCACCACCTCACCCCCAACTCAAGTGGTCCCCGGGAAGAATTTCTCCCCCTTAAACAGCACCATTGTCAAGTCACGGCAAAGTTCACAAGAGTAACTTCAACCGTATCACTCACATCTAATAGCCCTGTGTACTCTGGCTACTCATGCTTCTAGCACTTGATCATTGTTCTGTTAGGTGCCATTTACCCATATGTGGAGCGGAGACAGAATTCACCCGGCCAGTGGTCAAGAAACGCCTGTAGAAAGAGTCAACCTGAGTAGAAAGTAGAGAATCTGGACAAGTTGAAGCAAGAATAATGCCAAAGGATCATATAGACCACTGTGATACTGACAGGGAGATTGAATATGTTTTTTTTTCTTCTTGTGCTTGATGTTTACATATCTGCATGTAAATGTGTGTATTGTTTCAGAACACACATTTACACGTGTATTCTCACAGGTCACTTGAGTAAATCTTTATCAACATCTGATTGACCAGTGTCTGGGTTTGCTAATACTAATGAGGCTGGGAGTTCTTCCCCTCTGATGTTTTCTTTATTGATCACAGGCAAGTACATCTTAATTGGTCGAGGTCCCTCAGAACCCGAGATGACTGATCAGTGTTTAGTGTACTCACACATGTATGCGTGCCTCAGCTTTGGAAAGATTTATGGGAGTTATCAGGTAAAGGGGAAGAGAATCGAGAAGTCTGTAGATGTAAATTTAATGCTGCTATTTACCTGTGCTGCTTCTCATTTTCGGTTTCACACACTGTATTATCTTACATGGACATTTTTTGTTGGATTTGGAGGTGATCATGCCTGATGTTTGTGTCTGATCGCCTACGGTAAAAACATGACACAACACGAATTAAAAACAGATCCCTCTCTCTTAAAACACTATTGCTCATTCATTCAGGGGGAGATCACATATCGTGTTCGTCTGTTGCCAAAACACAAAGTGTCTCAAACTATTCCAAGATTACAGCCTGAGATAGCTCTGCTTATCCATCTGTCACCATACAAAGAGTTATCTTTTCTTGTTTAAGTCACTCAGGCTCAACGTCTAATCTGAAGCGTGTTGCAAGTTTGCGTGTATCACTTCCATACTGAGCAAAGAATATCAGAGAGGCCTCGAATCGAGACAGAATGTGTGTGTTATGGTCATTACACACTATGTCCTGTCTTTGTATAGACCTGTAACTTCATGAATACTAAAAAGTCCAACCTCAAATTATGTTGGATGTGATTATATTATACTTTGATGCACCTTTGTCGAGGTATCAGCATGTTCATGTCTGATACACAGCCTTATTCTTTTGTCCTCAAGTATCTCAGTGCCCCCACAGGGAAACAAGGAAAGAGCTCTTCCTTACAAGGTCAAACGCTTAACCATCGGCACTATCAATGGCTGGTGACTTACAAATCATACGTATTGATCATGGCAGGGATCATGCAGAATGTAGGGCAGACAGTAAAATCATATCCACTTAGGCTTAATAGCCCACATTAAAGCAATTATGCACACAAACTGAGACTGTATAACCCTTCGCATATTAATCCAGTCCATATATCTTTTTTTTTTTGCTTTGCATTTTTATCCATGCAATTTTGGTAATGAATCACAGTTTTACTTGTTCTTGACCGCTTCAGGTGGAAGAGTTGGTAATTGGTTGGGTGACCCCTCATCAACTCTCTGCCCTGTAGCCTTGTAGGTAAAAACCGCTCTGGTCGATGACATAATGTGCATAAGGTTTTTATATGTGTGTGTCAATACTCCTGTATTTACTAATGACAGTGTCAGTGCAGACTGGTGACCTGCTAATGAAGCCGATGCATTTGTAAGTCAGTCAACAGGTCAAGGACTGGAGGAGATCTCGCCGTCGTCCTCTAGAGAGAGCAGTTAAACCATTTTATGTTTATTTCAGGTAAACACTTCATAATATTCGGTCGGCAATGGATTTTGAATTTCATACCAACATAGAGATAAACGATTTAATTAATTGTCTGGGTGCTTTATTACATTCTGAGTATTTGGAAATTTACCTGCCCAACTTAATACAGTACAGATCCAAACTTTTATATGATCAGGCTACATAACACAGACATTTAAATTTGATAAAGTGTTATTACAGGCTGAGCCGTACAAGACGTCAGTCAA
>JAPTMW010000018.1:45978112-45990399 GCA_029822955.1 Ostorhinchus angustatus | reverse complement strand
TCAAACTCTATAAAGGGAATCATTTATGTGCCACTCCCTATTACTGAACAGCATGGAGACAGCTAATGAGGGCCAAGGCAAAAGGAATATATCCACCACTTTGCTGTTAGACAGACTCTGGCAGGGAAAGAAAACCAGGAGTCTTTGGGGAATGATTGTTTTCAGGAAAAAAAGGGAAGAACAAAAGGAATATGTGTGTGTATGTGTGTGTGTGTTTCTCACACACCCGCTTCATCTATCAGTTTATTTATTTATTTCTTCACCCACTACCATTGTACTTAAGGTACGGTAACAGCTTGAGGTGAAGATTCTGCAAAACACACATCGCTTTGCGTGTGTTGCTGCGTGTGCATTTTTTTTTCCCACCTCCACCACTGGATTTATGATTGGTGATTATGTGAGTAAATATGTGTGTTAATGTGTAAATAAATGTATACCCTGGTCATGTGTAGGTGTGTGTGTGTGTGTGTGTGCTAATGGACACCTCGGCAGAACCATGTATGTTTGCAGCGCATGTGTATATGTGCACATGTACGTGTACGTGAATTCACACATGCACAAAGAGGTCTAGTGGTGCTGATAAAAAGGTAGCTGTGACATTTCCAATTTGCCATGCACCAGCCCACTCCATTTTCTTCCCTGCTGCCTCTTACATGGTAGAGTAAGCCTCTAGGATTGACAATAATTACAGCCTGCATAAAATGAAGAGGGTAATATGAACACAGCTTTGCCATAATTGCCTTTTCATTATTTGCTAACAGTGAGCTATTCAGTCATAAGAAAGAGATTGCATAGTAATTGGCTGACAATGGGAGGCTGAGGCTCTGTTCAGAGGCTGTGGTAATTTTTGTGTTGCTGTAAAGGTTTTTTGAGGGGCTTTTTTTATTAAAAATCTGAAGCATTAAACTGTAATTTAAAACTACAATTTCCAGCATGAATGAAAATCTGGGTCTTAACATGAGCTCCTATTTAGAGTGGAACATCCTATTAGCAGTATTAGCACTATTTGGTAACTTTCCATATGGGCCGCCTCTCAGCCCAAATGGGATTTGAGACAGCTTTGTTTCTCTCTCAGTCAGTCACACACATCAACAACGCAGCGTTGTTTACACTGGTGGAAATTTCCTGTGTAACGTCTGTATATGCAAGTGTGTTTGTGGTAATTGAGGGTCAGGGAAAAAAGTTTGACAGTCTGTGGCACACAAACACATACAGAGAGAGTCAGGATGCACATGTTGACTACACACATGACACAAAAACGCACTTTTACACACACATTATACACGTTGTAGTGTATTGTGACTTGTGATGAGATGTAAGCGGCGTACATTACTTATTCCATTAGAAATACTTTGGAAACATAAGCATTGATGGCACTTACATCCAATAATGTTTTTTTTCCAACGCAGGCCATCTTGTATATTACATCACACACCCCTTTTGCTGCGCTGCAACGGGAGTCCTCATGTTAATTTAGCTAAACAGGATTTTAGGTTATGCCATGGTCTCTGGAGATGCTGCTACAGTGTAATGTCAAGGACAATGAAAGAAGGCAAGCTGTTTGTGTGTGTGAGTGGAGACAGGAGGATGGTTCAGTAGTGATTCTATATAAACAGGCCCCCTCATTTGTCAGGCAGAGTTTAGGTCATCTCATATTGTTCCTTTTATACAGTAGTCTGACTAAGACAAATAGGGCTTTTCCTAGTCATAGTACTCTTCTAAACCTAGTCCACTGGTTAATAAGTGTAATTAATAAATAAATATTGAAATATTTATTGAAATATTAATATTGAAATGTAATATTTTAATACTAAACTGGCACGAGTTACATACTGTGGCTAGAAAATGCTATAAACAGCATTATGTAATGGTGTGATATGCTTAAAACATACATTTTTAAATACTTTTCCCCTTCAATATGCTGAATGTGAATTTAATATGATGTATTAGATTACCTGATTCTACTATTTAGATTCATGCAGCCCACTTACAAATGAAGTGTTAGTAATTAGCCTACATCCATACAGGGGACAGGCACGCTTGTCAGCAAGCTCTTAGCTCAGTGCTGCTAAACAGACAGCAGGAAAATTAATAGCAAATGATGGGAGAGAGAGAGAGAGAGAGAGAGAAGAGAGAGAGGGAGGCAGTAGGTTTGGATCAGAGAGCTTCAAATTCCTATAAAATGGTCATTTGTGTTGGAGCCAGATTGAGCCAGCTTCTTCTTTATTTGGAACAAGCCTGGTTGGCACGAGAAAACTCAACACCCCCTAACCCCCCCCTCATCTTTATAGACATGTCTTCTCACTCAGACCTTATTCTTCACTGTAGCTAACAAACCCTCCAGTCAATCAATATTTATCTTATATAGTGTGCCGCTCCTCAGTAGCCATAATCGTTTAGCTCAAGTGCTTGCATGAGTGAGAAATAAATTACATTTACAGTGCTATCATTGAGGGCCTGATGTTTCCCAGGCATTAGCCGATATTTAGAGATGGCCAAACGTGGTAGGACATTAAAGAACAAGGCTGAAGGAGATTGATTAGATGAGCAAACAACAGGCCAAGCTGATGTAGAGAGTAAGTGGAGGTTAATACGATTGCTGAACTAAAGAATTATCCATCTAAGTCACTTAAGCTTATACTGACTCTTAAGTTTTTATTTTACTGAAAAATAAGTGATGTAATTCACTCAGGGTTGTGTCCAGCGCGAGTTGACTTTTTTGAAATTGTTTTTTAATGCGTTTTATTTTTAATACAGTGGCCTGAACTGGAATACAGTGGGGTTTTTTTTTTTTTTTTTTTTACTTTTGCATTTTGTAGTTGTTTTTAAATGAATTATTGAAACAAAAATCAAGACTAAAGAATTGAATTTGTTCATGAGAATTTAGTTTTTCTGCTTGAGAATTTTTCAAACAAGAAATAAAAATTCACAAATGAATTTACCCACCTGGTGCATGACTTTGTGGGATGTTTAAGATTAGAATTTTTTTTTTTTTTTATGGGTAAAAGCTGTCGTACATTCCTGCATGTCTTGCTCTTCTGAGGGCAGTGACTCCCCATGTGAGTCCACTTGGTCTCCCAGTCTTTGCTTCATCCTGGTCTCCCCTGTGATCATAAGATCCACGGTGCACCAGCCAGCCAGGGGCTCTCTGCGTTTGAGGTGCAACTTGGTGTCATAATTATCTAACATAACGGGGTTGCTGCTCTTATTAGTAATTAGCTCCTACCAAAACTGATTGGTATGGGTTCCTCCGCTCATCCCTTTTAATGTTTAAACATTTACTTTGTGCTTGAAGGATTTGTTTGTATATATCTTGTGTGTGATGAGCGCTTTTCAAGTAATTGGCTCCTAGGGGACAACACTTTCTAACAGTTAAAGAATAATTACAGCCCTATGAAATGTTAAACTGCCCCGACTGTCTTTTCGCAGGGGCTTAATTGCATGCAACAAGTAAGGCAGGCTTTTCATTTTGTTCCATCACAGGAACGGACTGAACTCTCATGGAAACACACAGAAATTTTGTTGAGTCGTAAATAGCTTCTCATATGGTAATTTTGTAGGACACCAAAGCAGTTTGAAAGGCGTAGCTCTCATTGAAAGTGATGCCGGTAGATTTTTTTTCATGTTGTGGAAAGGGGAAGCGAGGGCTTGGTGTCTGTGTTTTTATGCTCTAATGGACTTTTGCATATATTCATTATAAGAGAATCTTTAAAGCGGGAAAGACAGGATAAAATACCTACACTTACTGAGAATTTGCTGCTAGTGAATGCATGGTTGAAAAGGTTTGTTTATGTCTGTCCATTGTTGATACATCAAAATTTTACACAATAACAAATGAATGTGTAACATATAGCTCACTTTTTATGATCTTTGCTGTTTTATCTCATTTTCAAAAGCAGAATGCAGTTAGATAAGAGCTCTGTGTTTTTATAAATTGTGGACAGAAGAGTGGGTGTTTGTGCCAGTGTGCACATACTGTGTTTGCATTTTCTGCACTCATGTAAGCTTTTGCATATAATGACAATTGTGGGTATCTGAAATTCAACAAATTTACATTTTTGATACAAAATTCAGTCTGTCCATATATTTTTCAGTTTACATATTTCCCATCAAAATTGAAGCAGCAATGCAAAAAAAATTACATTTTTAGGTGAATCGTATTCTGGGATTTTCTTGTTGGTTGTTCATAGCACCACATAAATGATGGGGTTCTTCTAAGCCCCCAAGGGTGCAGTAGGTCAACCTATAGGTGATATTTTCACACTTGCATAAAGTGGAGATTATTCAGATAGGCTGTCAGTACATAGCAACAATGAATATGAATGGAGTCATATATTTTCATATATTGTGCTATTGTGCATTCATTGTAATCCACATATGAAAACTCATATATACAGTGTGCTTGCATGTAATGCAAAGCACAAGGTAGTGGTGTTCGTAGTATTTATTATTATTCTGACTTATTATTATCACATAACTTTGGAAAAAAAAAAAAGCAGCCCAAAGCATTGGAAATAGACCCAAACATATTACTGCAAAAATGTGGGTCTTGGTCTCAAAAGATGTACAATTACTGAGATTCACATTCTGATGCACGGATTTCGTTAAAGTTGCGAAAAACCAGCCGAATTTGTCCATCCAAAATGAATTGGGACATTTTCAAATGGCTACCATTTCCACACATTTGATCCTAAAATTATACTGTAACAAGACAAATATGCGGCTCGGCCCAAAGTTTACATATGTGACGATAACTGGTAACGATATCATGTACAGTTTTCGCACAACACCGCGATACACCAAACCACATACACACACGGGAACAGAATGCTAACAGCTGATTGGCTGAAATCCTTCTCATTTAACTTAGAGTGGAGAGGTTTGGGTTTTATGTTAGGAAATCTAGAAACAACTCTTCATATCTCATTTCATTAACAATTTATACATGAAAATGTTGGAAAAACGCTTTTATTTTTATTCACATATTAATCTTAAAACGTTTTTTCGGTCTACGGGCCTCTAAATGCTAAGAGTGACCATTTTTCTCTCATTCACTCTCATGTTCACATTCACAGTTACTGCTTATTCAGTTCTGACTTTTTCCCCCACATTTTTTTTTTTTTACATCGATACGTTCAGAAAACTCACCTGCAAGAAGGAGGAATGTTTATAAACAGGTTTTCATTGACTGTGTGTTTTGTCTTTTCCAGAAAATTACACGACACATGGTAACAGTTTGAACAAGAGGCAGGCTTACTGTCAGTTATTGCTCACAGCTTAAATTATATATTTATATATATATATATATATGGATTTAGTGAATGTCCATCTTTTCAGTGTCATTAGTGCCAGACACAGGTACCACAGTTGTTTTCATTCTTGGTTGGATCTTGTCCACAGGTCATTTGTGCTTATCAGGCCCTTACCTGGCTATAATTGGTAGGGTTTTTCAAAATAAAAAAAGGGCAGAGTGTGTGTACAGACATGTTAACTCTAGGGTTTTTCAAAATAAAAGCCTTAATAAAATGGCTAAATGAGTATTAATAACTTTTTCCCCCTTTTATAACCAAATGCATTGAAATTGTATGAACAGCTGACTGTGCGGTGCAGGCCTACGACTTCCACACCAAACTGCTGCTCATTGCTATCAGCTCCACCTTAAAGTCTCTGCTGAGGCTGCATGTCCTCAACATGTCTAATTTAGGGCATTATTCTTCTAAGTATTTGTCCTGAAAACATCTGAGTTCTGAAATATAATGACTTTAATGTACAACCATATCTGCCCTGAGTATGCACTGCACATTGATAACATTCTAAATCCTGTTGCTGCCACATATGAATATCTTCTATACACTGTCTCTCATTTAATGTTTGGTTTGTATTCATGTTCTTTCATTGCACACTGGAGTCGTTTTTTTTTAATTGATTTATTTTACTCCAGTAGGTTCCCGGGCTAAATGCACCAATGATTTGAGAGGAGCTGATGGTGGTTGTGGCTTGCATGCTTTGCATTCTTTCCTGAAATACAGTCCTGCTCGGGTCCTCAATGGGGAGGCAAGGCAAGTCTCACTACAGATGAATGAATGTACTTGAATCGTACATGTTTCAGTGGACGGACCCTCTAGTATGGACCTCATCATACCTCATCCTCCTGCTTTTATAGGTATCATGTGGTTTTTGTTGAGGCTGATGGTTGTACGATTAGGTTTGCCTCAAAGGTATCCATCATCTCTCAGCTTATATTAACCTAGTGTGACTAAAGCTGTTCCCTTTTTCCCAGTTGGATTGCCATGGTAATATAATGCATTCAAGAGCAGTGGGCTCAGTTTGGCAGTGCTGGCATGCATTGTGCCCACTGGGCCCTTTGTAAATAAAATGTTATTACACGCCTGGATATTTCATGCCCGATGTGCACATAGGGTTCAGTGGTGCCATACTTCCACAAGATCACACGCAGATGTTAATCAGAGATTAACACACACTCAACACAGGGCTCAATCAGCCTCTCAATTGCCATGCTTCCTAACACACTGATTAAGAGAAGAGCCTACCATGCAGAACTCTCCTGTAGCTTTTTACTCAAGGATCTTAGGTGAGGGTAATTATTTTCTTAATTAGTGGATAGGCGTATGATGCAGTGAGGTATGTTGTACTGATGCAGATGTGATGTTCCGGAAACATTTTATGTGTTTAATTTTCTCCCCTTCTAGTATTTTCCTACTTGTTTAATTACAGAAGTGTATAGAAGCGAGGCAGATGAGCTATATCCGCTGTTATGACTGCCAAACTCAAAGATAGATAATCAGATTGAAAACTTCATTTGCAGCAGTCACTCCATCCTGTTCTTTTAAATCCTCTCCTTTAGAATGGGCTGGTGTGTATACTTACATACACATGCATGTTTATAGACCATTGCCAATGAAGTTGGAATAAAATATTTTTACCTCTTCTCATGAAATGACCATGAAAATGTGAATTATTCTTTATAGATAAAGTCTAACTGTAATCATTGTACCCAATTGAAGGTAATTATTGATGTGTGTAAATAGAAATAAAAAGAGCAATGTGTCTGAAAACAAATTTATTTCAACTTCATAGGCGACACTCACACGTAAAACATACATATACATGTACAATATGTATGTATTGTGTGTGTATGTGTGTGTGTGTGTGTGTGTGTATGTATGGAGAGAGAGATAAATAAATAATAGCACATTACAAACCCACATAATTAACTTAGACACTATAGGTGTGTTTGTATACTTATCCTCATTATATATATAGTGAGGATAAGTATATAAACACACCTATAGTGTTTAACATTGTTTAATCTAAGTTAATTATGTGGGTTTGTAATGCACTATATATTTGGGGATTCCACTGTTGTTGTGATGAATTTGGAAGATAGTGCTAACAGCCTGTGCCTGCTAGATTGAGCCCTATGATCCAGAGGGGAAGAAACACAGCCCATGGCTAAACAAATCCTCCTTTGTTTTGGGGTGTGCTGAGTGATCTCCATTGAGAGGAGGGGATGGGTAAACACTGCTAGCTCTATAGAGCTACACATTGTAAACACACAGCGCTCATTAACTATAATGAGATGTTATGAGGAACCCTTGAGCTCATTGTGTGGCTTCTACAGAAGAACTTGCCTGCTATTGTTGTTGTTGTTGTTTATGCAAAGCAAATCATGGCTTTAGGTAGAAAAAACACTGCATTCCTCTCACAGCTTTCACCCACTAATCATCAACGCCAAAGGAGATGGTTTAGAAACACCTTGTCCTGTGATATAGGGTATATGTATATATTTTTTAGTGCTGCCTTTCATGCCCTGTGTTCACTCCGGCCTTTCAAGTCATGTTTTCCTCTTTCTGGCAAACTTTTTTAGGTCGTCGTGTTTTACATGTCTTTCCATGACCTTCTAAGATAGAGCAGTCAGTCTCCTTTGGTGTGATCTTAAAAGCAGTGTGTTGTTGTTGGGAGCATCTCCTATCCTTAGGTTTTAATGAGCTTGACATTAAACCCATGCTGGGTCACCATGACCTTTCTCCAGGTTTCACTCACTGTAGAATTTCAACCAAAACTGCCCACTTGTTCATTCCATTATGAACCGTAGGTCTATTTGTGTATGTGTTATTACAGCACAGCCTACCCAACATGCTCTTCAAGTGTCATTTAAGGCAACTCCAGGGCCACCGCCATACAGTTCTGCTCTGCATATGCAGCCTAATTACAAAAGTGCCATAGTAAGCTGGCAAAGTAATAGGAAGGGTAGAAGTCTAACATGTATGGCGAGCAAAGTATCTTTGACAACAATGAGTGGCTTTACCTTAGTTGTTAATTGCCCCCCACATGGGTCCCCGACTCCCAGTTGCTGGATCTTTTCCTGCCTTTTCTTCCCTTTTGGTCTCCCTGCTGATTGGGAGCGATCTGAATCGGCTGACAGTTGGCTGAGATTTCTCAGCCACATGCAGTCTGACACCCCCTAATTAGATGCTCCTATATGGCGGTTTACATTAGACAAACATTTGTGCAGGCCATGGGAGATGCCAGCTTTTGTTTGGAGAGCTCCTAACACACACACACGCACACACAGTATTGTTAGAAAAACTGGTGAGTTTGCTCATTTGTGCTTTTTTTCCAGACTTCGTGTGTGTTGTGTGTCTGTCTGAACCAAAGCATGGATTTGGATAACTGTGCAGATAATGAATTTTAAATCCTATCCTAGAGATGGCACACTGGTAAGAAACCCTTAAAGTTAATTTGCTTCCTGAAAACCATTAACATATTCCCAGTTATTGGCATAATGGCTGCTGAGAAGCGTCACTGGTTGTTTTTGTTTTGTGCCTACAGCTTGCTAGTAGCAGAGTATGGATTCACAGCTACTGTCTGCCCTTTTCTTTCTTGCTGCAGAGATTCTCACTTGATAAGTGTCCTGCAACGATATGCTTAACACCAGTGCAGACATATTTCCATCAGGCCTGTCTTTTAATTTTCAGAATAAAAGCCACCCCTTCACACCCCCTTCACTTATCAGCTCCACAATCACTGGCCCTTTCAAAGCCAACAAACCAGGTTTCAAATGGTCTGTTCAGTCTGTGACAAGATGTAGCTCATTTCCCTCACAGACCCACAGCAAGGTCACCAATCTTTTAGATTCATTCTGTGGAAGGAAGAGAGAGGAGGGGAAGGGGAGGGAGCCACAGAACAAGGCCTTGTCCTCTGCCTGGAGGTCATTCCAAAAGCCAGTCATCATATTCAGCTGGATAAGGGAATTGGAGAGATAAGTGTGTGTGTGTGTGCGTGTGTGTGTCTGTGTGTGTGTGTGTGGGACCGCACACACCAATGTGAATATGCATACTGTGTAAACTATCTTCAGATGTCTTTCTGTGTGTATATGTTTGTATTTGTTGTGCGTATGTACTGTACCTGAGTCCCCAAATGTGTGTCTGTAAGTGTTGCAGTTTGTGTGTGTCGGTGGTATGTGTGTTGTAGACCTGATGGAGAGGTACTACATCATTACCATATCCCCACCGTTGGCTATTCTGGGGGATTTTCTATAATAAGAGGGCCTTTGTACTTTTGCCTGTCCTCTTGTGTGGCTGCTGGGCTTGTCAGCCTGATAGTTTAATCAGCCAACCTGTCATAACCAGTGCTGGAGTGGGACTTTGCCCTGTAAATGCAGATTTATATCTAAGTTACATCATTGAATTACATTTTCTGTCTAAATAGCAGAGAAGCTGGTTGAGGGATGTAATAAAGCTAATCTACATACAGCCCTGGGTGGATAATCACATCTAATAAGTGGGACTCACGCCCCTATTAGCAGGGAAACGATGGGGGGAGGACGGAGGACAATTCAAGGAGTCAGCTGTGCTTGCTAATTATCTCTTTGCAGTCCTGATGCCTGTGTGTGTTTGTGTAAGTGCTGTTGTGACGTGACAAGAGTGTGTGGATGTAGATTCCGGTGCTTGTGCAGCAGGTTTAGTTGCTCTACAGATGCTGTGTGTATTTGACAGGGTATTTTGGGTCAGTGAGTGTGTGTTCATTGCAGGTTACATGCATTTCATTTGAAAGTTACATTTGCACCCAATCTGGAATGCTTTTTCTCAAGTAATGGTACAAATCATATGATGTAAGATAAACATCTGGTGCATGTTTTTGATCGACTACTTTTAGCACATCTGGCCCCGGTAAGAGTTGAGCCTCTTGGAGCCAAAGGGTGCTCAAACTGCAGAGTTGTCAACGTCCTGACCTGTGCTTGGATATTCTGTGTAAAGCTATTCTCACAGTTTCCTTTGCTGATGCTCAATGCTCTGACAGAAAAGCAGAGAAAAGAGGGAGGAGAGGGGGGACTTTCAGTTTGAGGCTTCAGGGTTTGTGTCCAAACCCTCCGTGGTTTGGCTAAATTATAAGCGTACATGCCTAATAACTAGTCTATCTAGGGCCTGCCAGAGGCTGTAGCCCAAAAATAAGCCCTGACACATTAAGAAAAATGCCATCTGCTTTGAATGATGGCAGGCCTGGTCTCAGCATCCTCTCCTTGTGTGGGTGGAGGCCCTGAGGTGACAATCTCAACACCTCTTCTCCTTAATCTGCCTGTTACTCTGACCCACGGCGCTACCCTGTGCCATGGCCCTCTGGGCACCATTATCCAAAACTAAGGCCCTGTGTCAGGCCCAGCCCCGTAGCCATGTGTCCTCAAAACTCATATTAAAGACCAGCGTACTGACAAATATGCAGGCATGGTTTGCTGGATAGGACGTAAAATCACAGCAAACCATCCCATATTTATGTTTGGAACAACAGAGGAGGTAGGAGTATTTTTCAGGTCTGAATTTCGATAGGGTTTGTCTCCTCTCCGCTCCCCTAGGTGGAGCTGCTGAGAACGGGCCAACACTTCCATCTCTTCTCCCTCCTCCTCTGCCTCAGCTTCCTTCTTCTGATAACTGCTCTCTCACATCACATATCACATCACATCACGCAGCAGTCAGTGTATTTGTATAGGAAATACAGTCTTCTCTTCACATATTTTTCACCCCAACAGGGAAGACAGAAAACAGTGGATTTCAAAACTGAATAATACGTTTTATTTGTGAACTATAATCTCAGGCAATCTTTTTTATGAAGCGATTAGAGGCTTTATCTCCTTGACATTTGATTTACATATGATATTGCACATGCTTTGCTCTGAAACTAAATTATTCAGAGCTCTACTCACATCATTTTACATTAATGAAAATATAATATGAAATTAATGAAGCATTAGCCATTTATGATTTTTCCACCTTACTTATTAATACCACACCACATGTAAAAGTTGACTTTGTAATTGCCGGACAAGTATTTTAACCATGATTTCCAGCTCAGGCAGAAATATACCTCTTAATCACTGCTCGATCGTCGTCTCATCAATTATTGAATGCGGTGTCAAATAAAGATATTTTAGCCAACACACAGTACCATTCATTTACGTATATTCGTCATTGTGGTGGGGGAGGGAGAAAGAGGGAAGGAGCTGAAAACAACAGCTTATGACACTTAACACAACCCTTTGCAGAGCCTTAGTTTAAAATGACATGTTTGGGTGAAATTCACAAAGACATTATCATCATCTCCCATAACTGTGCAATCTTGCGGCTCCTGTGTGTACCGCTGTGTGCTACTGGCTGTTGTTAGCCAAGCGGTTAAATGAACGTTGTTTTACCTTGATTGAACTGTCTGCGTAGCATGGAGCAGTAAAGGCCACTCAGCCAGCCTATTTAGAGTGGAGGCTCAGCCTGCCTTGCTGTCGCTGCACGCCAAAGTATTACCTCCCTAACTGGAGACTCCTGTTTCACCAGAGAGCTATCACATTTCATAACATGGAAAAATAACACTTTAGCAGGGGGGTCAGGTGGGGAAATGGCACCTCTAAATGAGGGTTAAGGCCATATCATTGTCTTCTCCGGCGGAGCCACCCCTGCCTCCAATAATTCTGCTGACCTTCGGTGCCATGCGACTGGTTCGACATGGAAGGGTGAGCTGCCGGTGAGACGATCCTTTTCACGCAGCCCGTTCTCCTCAAAATGGCTTTTTCTTCTCCCAGACAATCATCTGATACGGAGGCTGAATGAAATCACAGATTACATAAGAAAGGTCCTCTCTCTGCCGCCGATAAGGGCTGCACCTGAAGTGACTGCTCTCACCGCTCCCCTCTCATCTGCCTCTGCCTCATCTTCCTTCCCCTCTACACTTATCTGCTCTTTTCTCGTCTAGTCGTGCCTGCGCTTTCCCTTTTTCTTTAA
>JAPTMW010000018.1:45960139-45972246 GCA_029822955.1 Ostorhinchus angustatus | reverse complement strand
AGTGCAGCCCCTTTATTACCAGGCCTCTGGTGACCTCACCCCGCTGAATGAAGTCATTGACTGAACTGCAGGAAGACAAACCAGCGTTCCGGGGAATTAATCAGGTCCATCAGCGGCAGAGCTGCCGGGCCCTGGACAGCGATGCTGGCTCGGTTGGCTCTGCTGCCCCTGGGAGCAATGCAGGGTAGTTACCGAGTTGACAGCGAGCTGATAGCCCTGCGTCCTTCATATTATGAGCACATCAAAGGCAGGCCTCCCGGATAAAGCGTCGGGGTTGAGGAGTGGAGAATGAGGCCTCTCACCACTGGCTGGATGAGTGCAGCATGACCTCATCCCTAACATACTCAGCCAGAGCCGGGATGATGGAGAGAACCGAGGGGCCGTTGGGAGGGGAGCAATTTGGATGTTTAGCCACCTGAAACTCCATTTTCTAAACATGTCTTTTCCCCACAGTGAATAAAATAATAATAATGATAATCATCCTCCTCCCTCCCCTCTGCTCTCACATTTCTTCCCTTGCTGTCAGTGGTGTCTGTTCTGTTGTGTTCCAGCCTGTCTGTCCATGTAATTTGCCTTGCGTGATGGCATGCCGCTCTGTCCAAAAATAAAGAGAAGACCCCCTTAGACATCACCAATTAGAGAGACAATTAGACTGAGCCAAACCACTTTAGGCCGATGGAGGGCTCGTGAGGCAGTCCTGCGTGCCTAGTCCTTTTGTGTGTTTGTGTAATTGTGTCTGTTTTTATAACGCCTTTGGAGATCTATTAATTCTCACTGAAACATGTTTATTTCTTTTAGCCTTCTTTTTCTTTTTCTTTTTTTGCCTGTCAGTGTGTTGTGAATAGACCTTGAGCTTGACATTGGGATTTCCAGTATTGGAGTGTAGGAAGGTCAGGAGCAGAAGTAAGGTGTTGTTTCAAGGCCACTTTATGAGGAGCACAGCAGTGAAGAGCTAGTGAGCTCCTTGTCGCAGATGAAGAGCCATTAGCTCACCAGCCATTGCTTTGTTATGTTAAAAGTTCAGCACTCTATGCAGAAAATGACCCCTTTTTACCCTTTTTGAACAAAATAGACTTTATTTTATCATTTTATTGCCGTCTTTCTTGTCAGCGAAAGGCAGTCATTTGGTAATGTTTGATGATGTGAACGTGTTTGTGTGTGCCTGAAGAGAGGCGGGGGTGTTTTGTGTCTGAATTCCTGAGCTGTGTGAAAAGGATCGCTTTCTTTGGGGCTGAATTTAATGAGATGATCAATGACCCTCAAGATTCGTATTCACAACAGGGAGAGAAAAAGAATGAGAGAGCTGAAGACTCAATAGGTTTACTGCGATTGTATGTCAGCTGTGGTCCCCCTTTGAAAATGCGAATTGTTTTTGAAACATGAAATCCTTCTTTTTGATTGCTGAGAGTTGGATTTCCTTTGATGTAGCTGAGGCAGACAGAAACAGGTCTAGGATTCTTTTTCAAGTTAGTTTCTGTATTAGACGAGACATTGGTCAACCATAACTATGAGAGGCTGATTAGACAACATTGGGTTTTATGCATGTTGCTGGGGTAGAGGGGTCACAGTAAGGGGGTCATTCCACTAGCAGCAAATGGACTCTGATGTCTTCGCGTACTACAATGCTGTCGGACAATTTGTTCTGACTGATTTCAACTAATTGTACTCACCTTCCCCTCTCCTTCCCTTTGAACTGCAAAGGTAAGAAGGGAATCGGAGAGGTAGGCTGGAAACAGTACTGACAGATAGGACTGTGTTCTCACTTTGAATTATGAAGCACACAGTTGGCTGTCAGAATCTATCACTTTTGAGATCATACAACCCTAATATTTACCAACAGTATGAGTGTACTTGTTGTGTTGTGCATATAAATTAGCCTGCAATCTATATTAATTACATTAGGTAGGTTGCACTGGTATGAAGACAAAAAGTTTTACAGTGCATTGTGCTGTAGTCAGACAACCCAGCAAAATAGGTTTACTGCCATGAATCTGGTTCTCTTTCTGTTTGCATGTGCAGTATTTCTTTACAGTACATGTGCATGTCTGTAACTGATATGGGTTGCATGTCATGACAGAGGAAGGACACTGTACCCTGGTATGTTGTGCTGTGCCCTCTCCCTTAATTTGCCTATTGTGAGAGTAAAGGGGAGCCAGGGAGATGACATCATGCAGCAGGCTGTGTTTGAAGTGCCAGTCCTGAAGGAACCACTTATAGCAATTAGGATATCCTTGAACAAGCGTTTGCGAAACATTGGCTGGTTTTTGGCATTTGCCTCCCGTTCCTGCCTACTAACTAGCGAGGTTTGATCTCCCATAATTATCTACCCACCGGCTCCTCACTCCTGACAGCTCTCTCCCTGGAGACGGCTGAATGCCGGGGCTACTCACTGATTGCATCAAAGTGTCAGAAATTGCAACATCAAAAATAATAACTGATATTCCGGCGGCAGGCTGCTCTTTGAATATTTCCTTTAAAACGCTCTCTAATTTGTGTCTCGCATGGTGCCAATGTGTGTGTGACTGTGAGGGCTTAAAGCAAATAAAAGCAGGGGAAGTGCATTCATTATTGAACCCCTATTTACATATGGCAGACTATTCTGTCTGAACTGGCATGAAATAGATATGCGTTTATTCTGCTGCTGCTTTTACGCCATGCTGCACTTTTCAGCATCTGTCCCTTTTGCTTCCTTCCTCCTGACTTGAATTGTTTCTGCATTGCCCTACACAACATCACTGGCATCAACATCTTCAATTTCCCATCAGAAAAATGAGGGGAAATTTAGGTGACAGGAAAACGTGTAAAAGTAGCAAGGATGTCCATTGCAACCAGTGTCCGTTCCACGCAGCACCACCTACACAGTAAGGAAATATAATAAAAAGTCACATAGCTACTGGAAATTAAGCATGAAATCATCTGTAATTTTTATATAAACCTTTTCTAAGCCATTTTCAATCTAACATTGCAAAAGTAGCAAACAAAAACTAGTTTTCACAGGGTTTATTGTCACAAAATTGAACCTGAGTCATAGATGTAAAAAGTCTTTTATTTGTTAAATACCACAGTTCTGTTGGGTGCACGAGCAGCACAGCACTCTCCTTAGATTTTGTTAACAGAAGAGTAAGCCACTGTGCTGGCAAACACATAAATATTCTGTCAGGTTGTGTGTCCAGAGGGTCCACTTGCAGCAATGTTAGCGGGCTCTTTGAGGGTGACATCCATATTTCAACACCTATCTTGACTTCCCCGACCTTGCCGAGTTACGCATTAATAACACATTTATAATACATTATCTCTTTCTTGTTCTTAGCATGTACATTTTTCTGTTCAGTGCTGATGGCATTCGTTTTTAATTGTGGACATCAGAAGAATAATTTGCAATGTCTCACACGCTTTAGTGTTTTACTAAAGACCATTTGCATCACCTGCCCAGTGTGGATAGGGCTTAGCCTTGCTGGTGGTGAGTATTACTTCAATGAATTGAAAGGGACAATTGTGTGTTAAAGCAATGAATTGAGATAGACAGTTAGCCAAGGTTTTTGCAAGGATGAAATTAAAATCAGCGCAGCGGCGAATGGGGCTGCTTTACTAGAATAAATTAATGCCAGAAGTGAGGGGAGAAGCAGGTTTGCTTTGCAATGACAAATGTTGATTTCCCCCGAGGTATTTAAAGTGATTTGACCCAGTCATTCTTTTAAATCACAGACAGGAGATGATAAATGTGCTACTAATGAGGCCTCTGCATTTTATCTCTCACTCTCCCTCCTGCAGGATCTCCCAAGCTCTTAGAGGCGCCTGCTATGCCTTCACATGCTTCTAAAAGCACTGTTAGCCCGACTAAATCCTAACAATGCAGAGCACAGAAAAAAACATCTTCATGTATCCCTTACATGCTGTGAAAGATTGTCAGAAAATTAAAATCAAACACGCAATCGCATTGTTCTGCAAATGCACCTTTTTTAAAAGCCCCGCTAATCTGAAAAAGAGTCACTGAAATTCAACCCTGTCAGCATTTGTAGACATTATGATAATCTTCCTTCCAAGGGCCCTGTTTTTTTCTGTCTCTTCTCTCCATCTAAAAGGTAAGCACTTTGCCTATATACTCATGACAAAAACCAGAGCTGCAGGAGCTGTTAACAGCACGGTTCTCATTATCTGCAGCATTGAGCATGTTGTGGAAGGAGACGAAGGCTCTTTTCAGGTGCAGATGTAAAGCATCATTGATAGGGTGTGCTGCTTTCCTCTTTTACAGCCGGCCTCTGATCAATCAGTGCTGACAGGGCAGGGGCTTTGTGTGCCACATAGCGGGACAAATGTCTGCCAGGGAGCGGGGCACACCTGCAAAGAGGAAGCGACACACACCACTCAGCCGCTCGCCTGCAGATTAGCCCCAGCCCGCTTTGATGGATTAGCATGTAGAAATATTGCTTGATTATTGATATGAAAATGTTTTGGGGGTTGAAAGAAGAAGAGGAGAGTCTCAGGCTGGTGTGTTTCTAAGGGATGTGTGTGCGGTGGTAGTGATTATCTGTACTGCTTCCCCTTCTCTCACCTGCCCCCCCCTTTCTCAACCCCACTCTTAGAGAAAAGAGCGGTACAAAGGCGAGACGAGGACATGGGGAGGAGACAGAGTGAGCCAGGGCCCTCTCCAGGATAGACACATTCAGCCGCCCTTCATGAAATATTGTTCATCATCATATTAACAGGGCTGAACGCGGTGAGATAAGGCCTGTCTAAAAAAGTAAGCAGAATGTCCCTGTGAGATATTTCAATCCTTACCCCCCTTACATTCTTTATTCATTCATTCAGGGTGAATATGAAATGTAGCAGGACCTTTTTTTGAGCCAGCCCAAGAAAATGATGACATAATCACCTCCCCTTTAATTGCTTGATTTGTCAATCCCTCACAATCCTGCGCTGCTGTACTGTATGTCTCCTGTCTCCAGTATGATTTCACCGTCAAATATTACCCTCGGTGACAGAGGAAGACCTTGCATTTGCATAGTTCTGAATTCTGATGATTCCACAGTTCACACTGGATACAACACATGCAAAAATGAATCAAATTATAGCCCTTAAAGTGCATACATATACATGCTTCGTGGCTTAAACCTAATCTGCCCTCGTGACTTGTAACGACAAGAAATACAAAAAGTAGGTAAAAGTGTTGCATCCCGTCTCTTTTTGTGACCCTTCATCTAGTGAGTGTTTGTTTTCCATAAAATATCTGCACTGACTTGACTGTAAACGTCTAATTTCAGCCTGTAAATGAATGAATATGTAAAACCAACACCAGTAGCAGTATCTATCAAACTCAGTTTTATTTTACATCAACCAGAAAGCCTTATTAAATCCACTGTCAGATTTAAAATAAAATGTAAACTTTTTGACAGTTACCCCTTAATTTCATTGCATCTTCACACAGGAGCATGGTTAATTTGTAACTTCTGCAAATGGATTTTTTAAATTTGCTAAGAAGTCAATATTCACCAAACATAGCATACCATAGACCATTTGCAAAACCTATTTGGGCTGTAAAAGTTATTTAACGGGTCACATTTTTAGCCAACGCAACATTCTGTCTGCAGCTGTCAAACACTCTGACAGGCAGAAGACGAGGATGAGCGATTTGTGAGAGCCATGTATTAACTTCTTGGTCACTGCTGTTCTGATCACAGGAAGTTGGACCCTGTCTGTTAAATGTCATCCATGACCGACAGACGGGATGCCGCTCTCTCACGGTCGGGGCCCATTACTGCAGACAGAGGCCTCTCGGAGGAGCGGTCCCTGACTAATGGAAACAGTGTGTGCACAGTCTGAACTCAAGAACTCTGGTGACAAACACAAGTAACGCAAAAAGCGTGTGTTTTACAACCCCCCCTGTAAAGGTCCAGTCGTAAACTAAGAATTTACGCCCTTCATTAGAGGTAATACAATGCACATAACTCTAACATATAACAATTGGGATAGCTATAAAGTAACCATTTTATACCTTCTCAAATCTGTGACTTGTAGGTGACCCTGGTAAAGGCAATGTTAGGGCAGCCAGATTTACAGTGACTGCATATTCCCACTGATAGGCCTCTGCGTTTTTAGGGAATTAAAGGTGCCAAAATACAAAATGACTTAAATAATAACTTTATGTACCCTATCAGAAATATTAGTCTCTAAAGCATAATTTACAACTTGTAACCTGAGTTTTTTTATTCAAGGAGATTTCACATTGATTCATGTCTAACTGTGGGTTTATAGCCGACCAGGGAAGGATAGAAACCCACCTCTGTTTTCCTGTTTTTTTCTCACCCTGAAGGCTCGCCCAGTCTGTCCATTAAAATGACATATAAGGTGTAAAAATAGCTCAAGTAAAAGTATTTGAAATTAACACACTATTCATAGACATCTACGGAATTAAGATTTCTCTCTTGAGACTTGGTAGAGGGATCTTTTGTGTAACTTTAAAATAAAGCTACAATTCATCAAACTGGGCATGTTTTATACACGCCCATAAGTACAAAATCATTGCTGTACTATATCAGTATCCACACTAGTTTCACAGCAGTTAAATAGAATTGAAATTCACTTTCAGTGTAGTCCAAATCATTAGTTTGCTTAAACCAGTGCAGCAGTATGTGTCTGTGCTCGGGCTACATCAGGATGTGGCAGTTGTGAATGAAATCGTGAAAGCACTCAAGCACCAGTCCATTCTTCTTCTCTGCAGCATGACACAGTCAGTCACCTGACTGCTATCAGTGTCAAAGGGTGGCACACACTCAGCGGGGGATCCTGAGTGGAGCCCATTGATGAGATGAAACAGGTTGACTTCTCCCTCAGTCTGAAGTGGAATGAAAAACAAATGTCATGGAGGGTGACAGAGAGCGTCTGTGTCTTATCAGCCCGGTCAATGTGAGTGATGGCTCTTATCTGGCCCCCTGCTCCGTGGCTGTTTATTATCCAAAGGTGGCAGGGCGGTGCTGGGAAGAGAAGAGGACTGGGAGCCCCTTCGTGATCCATCACTCCGGAGGTCTCCTTCCCCTCTTATCGGACCGCTACATGGATAACTGCAGCTCTTGTTTACAGACGCCAACCCATTTGAATGAGTAGCAGGCACAGGAAACGATTCCTTTGCTCTCTTTATCAGTCCAGGTGAGTTGTAGGTAGAATGGAGTGTGCCACATAATTTTCTTTATGCACCTACATGTGCACACACACACACACACACACACACAAAACCAGGCCAACATGCTTACAAAGGCTCATGTACACTAGGATGCACACACACACAAACACACGTAAACATACTATTCTTCTTCAGTACAAAATAAATGGATGTTGAAGGGAAAGGAGGCGAGAGATGGTGAATGTAAGGCAGCACTGCACACACAAGAGGATAAGCCTGTGTGTGGCCCAGTTTTATCTCTTTTCATGAATTACATTCATTTCTGTTATCATGTTTTTTTTTCTTGGTTATCTGAGCCAGCATGTGTTGTCAGTGTATACAAGAGTGAGAGCTGATATGAGAGAAAGAAACGATCTATGCCTTTGGTGGTCAGTGGGTACTCTATTGAGGTTATAACATTACCAGACGTCACATCCTGAATGGGAAGTGTTGTTCCTATATTTACTTGTGTTTTTGAAAGGAAAACCTCAATAAAGATGGCTATATTTTTCTCTTGTTCCATTTCCTTTTGTCTCTCTGTTGGGATATTCCTGGTGCTCCCTGGCAGGGCAGAATGTGTTGGTTTCCATTTCAAACAGGGCTCTCGTGTCCATCACATCACCAGGGGTCTCTCCTAAAATACATACCTTCTGTCAGGGCACAGGGATTGAGATTGAATGGAATGGAGCAATAGGTGGGAAGGAGAGAAGCAAGAGAGGTGTTTAAGGTTACCGTCGCCCATTCCGGAGGGGCTCCGGCAGACATGCTTCCCCTCAGATTCAAGTCAGCTTTCACTGAAACTGAAATAACCAAAGAGTTTGTTTAAATGTACAGAGGCAAAGAGTGGGGGCCCAGGGGCCACCGGCTGTGAACCGACACAGTAAATCTCAGTGAAATCCGTCCAACTACCAGCTCTGCCAACTAATAGTGACATGGCAAAGTTTGCACCGACTCCAATTTTAGTCTTGCGGAGCCAACAAAGCAGAACATCATGAAGGATGCTAATTGCCAACCACCAAAGATAGTCGGCCATCATAAGGGGAGGAGAGGGAATTGCAGAAGTGCCGAAGTTGGGAGTGGATGTGAAGAGGTGATGAGGGGGAAAAGGAAGAAAGGAATGTAAACAGAAAATCTTGTGCTCTCATTAAAGAGTTGTGAAAAGGCCTTGAGCTCATGTGCAGCATGCCAAGCTGTGCCAGTGGACATGCCATTCTAAAGATGAACAGCACTCTAACACATTGGCCAAGTTGTGCTCCAAGACCACTCTATAAAAAAGGCAGCGTAATAGGACAGCAAAGTGATTACAGGAGTAGCTTTTACATATAACTATCCCCTTATCACTTTCACTCGAAGTCTTGTCACCTAGGTTCACTGGCAAGTTACGTGGAAATCTAACAAATAATAGCAGATAACACATGTGCATTACACACAAGGAAAAACGTATTATTTACTTTACAGATCACATTCAGTACATTTCAGTGTCACAGATCTGTCAGAGGAGCCTCCACATCCATCCTGCTTGCAAAAAAAAGCAGATTCCCAAACTATTACACCATGTTCCTTACCACTTGTTACCGATAAAAACTCACTGTTACCGTAAAATATCGAGTAAGGCATCACTGCCCCCTCAATATCACAGACTTTCAGTACCTACATACATTCACATAAATCTGACATCTAAATACCGTGTACACACACATTCATGCTTACACACATGCTCTCTGCCCCTATCAACATCAAAACTGTATCTGACCAGGGCCTAAAGTTTAGCAGTGCCTGAATTTATGTTTTACGTTACATGGTAAAGCAGAAACACAACTCACAGCTCATTCTTCCCACTTCAAGTCTAAGAAAAGTCCAAGCGCCGTGGCCTGATACTTACCAGAATGTGGTCTGTTGTTTCTCTCATGTCTGGATCCTGCACAGAGGCACTGCATAATGCTTACGTGTCCAGTCCGACATCAGCCAAGTCTCTACATCATTCTTTATTAATATGTCACCAGAAATAATGAAGAAATAATATGTTTCCATATTTCTCGTGTTTCTATTATAGAGAATCCTACTAATACAAAAGCTTAGCACCACCAAATAGTAATTTATTGTAATTTTGTCTGTGATTAATTTGTAGTATAAAAGCAGCATTTATAAACAGCCATGATTCACCTCAACTTAATAGTATTCAATTAATCACAGGCTGGGCCCGGTTGCCGCCAAAATAATGGCAATTTAATAACACATTGCATATAGCAGAGCAGATTACCAAGTATTTATAAATGTCATTGGTTAGCCTGTAATACACACTGACAGGGAGACATGCGCTAGACCCAGCAGTGTCTGCTCCTATGTAATGCAACAAATGTACCATCCCCATAGCAAAGAGGCTATGAATAACTGTGATAATCACTGCACAATGGCTTCATTTATCAATGTATGAGAAGCGCAAACGGGGCGATTAGGCTGTCGCTTTTTTTCACTGTACTGAGTGGTTTGTTTTTGCTGGAGCATTGGACAGGCGTGTCTGCAGAATGATGTCACAGGTGACTCTTCAGCTGTTTGTGCTTGACCTCTGTTTTTTTGCTTTGTCGCTAAAACATGAAAACTCTTATGCTTACATGGTCATGAATTTGTATGGCATTTTGTTTGTTTGGTGATGTTATATCGGGCCACACACTAACTGTAATCTATCATTACGTACAGAGAAAAATGAGAGTGCCCGTTGTATATGTTACAGAAAGACTATATTGTAAGCATAGAAATGAAATGATAGTAACGTCATTAAAACAAAAAAAGCTGTAGAAGATATTCGTTGGTAAATGTATAAAAGTGAGAGAAAACTTCAAAAAACATTAGCAAATCAACACATGTGCCGAAGCTGTGGGTCAGTGTGAGTTCAAGTTCAAGTTTAATGATCTCCAATGCAGCTTGTGTTTTATATTGTAAAATTAGACTTGATAACGATATATGTGTATGAGCTGAAAATGACACTTGGTTAGTGCACATAAATTCTGTCTGTTCTCAACAACATCCCTATCCCAGATTATGCCGTACATCAGGAATTAAAAAACCCAACAAACTACTCTTACCCTGAGATTCCCGTAGTATCTGTTTTGGATCTTCTGCAAATATCCCATATTTGTCTTCAGCAGAATTTCAGAGTCATGAGTTTGTGATGATAATTAAACCCTGAAGGTTGTTGTCTCAGTCCAGATTGTTTAGGCATTGTTTTTGGAACTGTTACTTACGCCTAAAGATTAATGGAAAATTCTGAATATAAATGGCTAAAGTTAGAGGGCGGGGTGTGTCTGTAGCTTGTCAGATGGTGAGGGGACATCTGGGTGACAAACAGCTTCCCGGTATTGTCACCAGACGAAAAAGTCATCACAAGTTTTAATGTGAAAGTAACATTTGGTAACTGAAAACAATACTAACAGACGCTAAGAATAGCTTGGGTGTTGGAAAGAGATGACTCCCATCCTGAGAGGAAAATTCATCGCAATTATAGCTTTATTTAGAGTTAGTTGGTGGTCCTTCATTTGATATAGAGTTGTTTATATGTAATTTTCTTACTATTCATCAGTTGCATATTAGTTACCAGTTTGCACTGTGTGCAATGCTAACATTTAAACTGGTATAAACAGCTGATGGGAAGATAGATGAGTTATGGAAATTTGATCCCTTTGTTAGTGGGGGGCTGTTCTGTCCTCTCTGGGTAGAAGTGTGAGATGGATAGGTTGACGAACGAAAAAAAAAAAAGAGAGAGAGAGAGAGACAGCAGTGGAGCGGAGGCTGCTCAGTGGGGATGTGAGAGGAAGGAGGTAGTGGTGGAGCTGACCGCCACTGGGACCGGAGAAAGGTCATGGTGAAATGGAAACTGATTCTCCACCCTGGCTCCCTGGGTAATATCCAGTAACTCTGCCTTTCTTCCCCCCTTCACGACAGCTTAGCTTTGCTTCCACAACCTAAAGTGTGTTTAGCCCAGGCCAGAATGGTCTGAGCGTAGAGGAGCACATGTCACCGAATCTATTGGGCTACATCCTTTATCTTAGCTAAAGGAAGGGCTGTGTCAGGGCGGGGGTGTAGTTGCAGAGCAAAGTGATCATTTCTGACAGCCTTTAAGCTAGAAATCCTGACTCTACTAGAGGTTCTGACCCAAGCTGCGTGATAAGAATGCAGCGTTCCACCTCTGATGGCCCGATTTCCTGCTTGCCTCTTCTAAATGCATGCAGAGTTTGTTTCAGCAGAACCTTCACATCAATTACCCTGAAGGAAACCAACCTGTGGTCTGACGTTGTGGGTGAAGGGAGATATTTATTGTTAGGACACACATAAGAGTAAAAAAACACAGCTACAGTTGGTAATGGTGTGTTATGTGTGTCAAAGAGTTCTTGACATGAAGATAATGACCCGTAAAACCCTATCTTTTTATTTTTATCTTCACACTAACCGCCCCCTCCCTCTTTTTTATTTGACACAGGATTTGCACATGAGCACCAGTTAATATCAAAAGTTGTATTGATGACTTTTTATATTATCTTCATCTCTCCACTTTCTTGATGAAATTTCTTCTAGTGTTTTATACCAACAGTAGGTGTGTGTTGTTGTCTATGAAATTGAGATTTTGCTGCAGCGCTCAAATAAAACAGTGCTGACCTGGTGCTGAACCTTCAAAAGCTCACTTACTGCTACCTGTGACTTCATTCATTCCCCACTTTCTGTCTGCTTAAACCAAAATGCAGCTCTAGCCTGCACATCAACTTTTAAAATATTAAGTGTTGTGCACAACGCATTCAAGTCTCGCAAACCACGCTCCCAAAAGACACCCGAAAGCGTAACACAAACACTTTCTCATTCACTTTTTCCTGTCGAAAACAAACATGCTCAGCCGCCACGTGAGTGACCGACCCCCGAGTAAATGACACAACTGAAAAGCTATGAGCAATGTCAGCTTTGT
>JAPTMW010000018.1:45918333-45929790 GCA_029822955.1 Ostorhinchus angustatus | reverse complement strand
GAAGAAGAGAAGGATGTTAGAACCAAAGATGGCAGCAGAAGAGCTCTCACTTCGGCAGCGTGGAATATGTGCGTCATGACCGGAATAACGTTAAAGCAGAATTAACCGTTTACATGTCCGAGGAATGACTTAATTCGGAATTAAGAGTGAAATTAACCAGTGACTTTATTCGGAATTAAGTTTAATTCGAAATAGTCATTTTCAACTGGAATTAGGTGTTTACATGGTCATCTTAAAGCGGAATTAACCTTTACTTGGAATTAAACAGGAATAAAAACTCTCATGTAAACAGGCCCATTGTTTATATGTCACGTTTTAGTATCACTTGGAACCTCAGCGGAGGTGATACCAAAAAAACTAGTGCCGGGTACCAGATTCCAGGTCCTGTTTCGTAATGGAAATGCAAAAAGGCCAAGCTGAGTTGAGTCGAACTGGTACCACGTAGTGGAAACGCGGCACAAGATCCCTCAGGCTCCCAGGCCTCTGGCCTCTACCAAAAATCTACTTCTGGGTACCAGATTCCAGGTCCTGTTTTGTAATGGAAACGCAAAAAGGCCAAACCGAGTCAAGTCAAGCCGGTACCATGTATTGGAAACGTGGCAATTGTTTCACATGGACTGTTTTAACTGACCTACTGTACGTCAGTACACGTCAGAGATTTAAGACGTTTGGTGGTGCGGCATGCTCAACTGTCAGTGGAAATGGCGGAAAGTAGTGGCACACATAAAAAACAAAAAATGTTGAAAGTGTGGGACCATTTTACGCTGCATAAGGCAGACAACACAGTGCAGTGTGTGCACTGCAAAATAGCGTTGGCCTACCACTGCAGTACTTCATCAGTGCTGCAACACGTGAATCGAAAACATCCACACATCAAAAGCACTTCCTTAAGTGGACTCAGAGCCTCTACAAGGTACGCTACTATAAGTAACGTATTGCTAACTGATGAATACTAGCGCCTGTTTGAATGTAGCCTTACGTGTTGTAGTTGCTTTTCATCTATCTGGGCAAACACACACACCTCAAAATACCTCAGCCTTCTCCAATCCCCATTTATTGATTGATCTGGTTAAAAAAAATAAACAAAAATGGAATTTATCCGATTAATCGATTAAAAAATTGCCAGAACACTCGATTCCAAAAATATTCAATAGTTGCAGCCCTACAGGCAGCAGAACCAACCCATAAAGATGGAAGACGCTAAACAGCACATTGGCCTCTGAATGGAAATATGAGGACAAAAAAATCCAAGACGGAACAGTTGCTTACAGTTTAGCTGAATCTGTTGAAGGTGTTTAATAAACCCGTAAGTGCATATATATTCCCTTCTTTGTTGAGTCCGTTTCCTCATGCAAAATCAAATGCAATTAATATAGATTAAAAATTAATTACATTTAATCCTGATTAATTGAAATCAATCCACAGCAACCCTGTGATTAATCTGATTAAAAATGTTTAGCGTTTGATAGCACTGTATATATACATATATATATATATATATATATATATATTCTCTTCTTTTATACCCAACTCAAACTTTGAACAAACACTGTTCATTTATTTCTGCTGGTTAGTTGGTAAGTCATCCATACACCTTTCTCACATATTTATATTAAAACAGAACATAACAGTTTAATAATTTCATTTTTGTTTTCTCTCTGATGCAGGTACATGATGTTTGTGGGAAACTGTATGGCAACGGCTTAAAGGAGAATGTAAGTCTGTATTTATTAATTAAGTAAAACTCCATAAATATGTAGCCACCTGGAGAGCTAAATCTCATTTAATCTTAAATGTACGGGCAGTCTGTTGAGAACATAACCCACTGGGATAGCAACTCAGACATTTTTATGGTCTAGGGTGTTTCTAAATAGCAATTGGCATTTTATCTGTAGTTTTCCTGTGCATCATTATGTTCCACTGTAAGCCAGCCAGACCCAAGACAAGCATCATTTCCTCATGGTGGGTGTAACTCAAATGTCATCTTTTCACTTGTGCATGATATATGGGTGTGTGTGTGTGTATGTGTGTGGTTGTGTGTGTGCGTCAGCCTTTAAAACAACAGGGAAAAGAATGTAAATTTTGTAATTATGTTTAAACCAAAGCCAAGCATAACTACAAAAAGGTAAACACTTGTTCAAAACAACGACTTTTTTTTCCCATTTTGCTGCTTGAAAACAGAAATGCCATTTCAAAGGTAAAATGTGTGTGGTTTAAGCAGTGAACAGGAGGAAAAATGATAACAGTCATTGGATGTGTGGATTGGCAACTCTGTGTGGTCACGCAACAATAATTCCAGCTCTTTCACAGCGTTCTAACTATTGGGAGACAAAGCATTTATCTGAGTGGCCTTACCATCTGGATCCTCTGCTGGCTGAATACTCATGTAAGGCTCGCCCTTGTCCAATCTGGACTGGCGCTGGCGGCTCTCCTCTTCTAGAGCTGCCTCGGCACGACTTTTTGCATTGACGTAGGCCAGGTAGGCTGGCGAGTTGTGATAGGCCTTCATGCTCTCATTATACTCAATCTATAGTGAAAGAGATGACAGGAATGACGAGGAAACAAAGAAGGCAACAGACAAGGCAAACACAACATGAGGACCCTCATTTCTATAAACTACGACAGGATAAGGAAAGAGGTTTACTCAGGACTGTTAGAAAGGAAGGACTGATGACTGGAGGGACCCACAACTGTTGGAGACACACCTATTGGTCACCCATGAGAAGAACCCCATACACACCCCTTATAAAACAACCAACCTTCTCTGCTTCGTAGTCATTCAAATAATCCTGTTTCTCCTCATCAGTGAGGTCCCTCCACATGCCACCGATTATCTTCCCAATTTCCCATAGCTTCAGATCAGGATTGGAGGCTTTTACTTGATCCCAAACCTGGTGATGAGAACCAGACATGGGTGTGGGGTTGGGTTGGGTTGGAGGGGCTATAAGTGGTTATCTCTTTGCAGAGAGGTCACAAACCAGAGGAGGCCGTGTGCTTTAAGCTCCATCTCCAAGTTGATAAATCCCACTATGTGATGTGGACTGTCCTAAATAAGTCCTGGCTTAATTTGGCTTCACACCTACCTCAAAAAACTACTATTAGTGTCTAAAGCACAATATATGCCTTACTTACACTAGGCTGATAGAATTTCTTAAAAGCAAAGCATCCCTTTCTTCCAACAGAGCACTTAATGATGCAAAAGGCAGCAATAACACACTCGGGACTTACCTTACGGCTGTATCTCATATATGGCATCAGAGGCTTATCGGGTGGCTTGGGTGGCTTTGGGATATTTATTCCAGAGGAATTCTGATGGAAATAAAATGAAAAAAATAATCAGTGGTTACTGTTAAGTGAGATAATTATTATATAAAGTTCAGCAGCATGTGAGGTATGTAAAACTAGAGGTGGTGTATGGCTCAGTAATTGGACCTAAAACTATATGATGCACAAACCTTTTGTATCAAATCAATGAACTTCTTTTAATTAATGACAGTTTGAGGTCATACACACATCATGAACCCCACAGAGTACAATGGAATAGCACCAACTAGGAAAAATACAGAAATATCACTTAAGCTGAGATTTGCCCACTTTAAGACATAATGCCTCTATCAGAGTCAGCCAACCTTGCAGCTTGCATGCAGAGACTGAATTACTGCTCAGCAGCCAGAGCCATGCCGAGCAGGAAGTCTGTAATGCCATGGCAACACTGATGGCATGGGTTGCTTAACATGGCTGTCAGAAATGCAGACGTTGAAAGGCAGGTGGTATTTGAATACACACAGATGGACTCTTAGCCAGTCTGTACTACGATGGAAGTGGCAGAGTGAGTTTGCAATGACACATACATCTTAGATTCAGTTTCAGGAACAACTTTGACTATTTGGCAGCATCTGCTCTTCAGTGCAATTAAAATGCAAAAGAAAATACCATCTTAACTGCTTTGAACAAAGAAAAGATGCCACTGATGCGTCTACAGTAACTCATTATGACCTAGGATACTGACTGTTGGTATGCTGAGTGCTAATTTGAGGTGACCTAGTAGTTTTGAATTTCTTGACTTAGGTCTGCTTGACATTTTTTGATGACCTTGTTTTCTCGATGGTGATATTCATACCGTTACCCGACTGTTGCTGCTTTGGCTCCCTCCCAGTCTGTAGTTGTTGTAGGCCAGATGGCTGTATGGGTTGTACCCCACAAACCCGGTAGTGTTGGGCATTTGCTGATGGAAACAAATGAGACAGAAACACGAATGAGAAATGACATAAGGAGGGGTGTAACAGCAAAAATCAAACAAACCAATGAAAAAAGCTGGGAAAATGCAAAAAGAAACACACTTGCATTCATGCTGTGGCTTTAAGAAACTTATCTTTATACTGAATGAGTTGATGTTTATTTTCTTTTACATATTTATATATAAATTTCACCCAAATTTCTCAGGTTCTTAGAATTAGTGTCAAACTGTCACTTACATCCTCCGAGTATGTTTTGAGATACCTTTGAAATGTGATGCCAGATGCCATTCAGAGTTGGATTTATCTGTCTCTGCTTTTCTTTCTTACAATTCATAGAATGCAGGATGATTTAAAGGGAGGTGTGGAATTGAGAAAATAAGCAGGCTTTGTAGTGCTTAATGGGGCCCAAAGCTCACTGTTTAAGCCCTCCCCTGCATCTAAAGCAGCCACAGTTTGGAGCCAAGCTCCATGGAGCCAAGTCTCATCAACCACTCTGCCATCCTCTGGTGTGATAGTGGCAATACACACATACACCAATATATCACTAGTAACCAGCATTCAGAATGACAGAAAAATATGTAAAAGAAATAACAAAATAAAGTTGGATATAGGGAATATAAGAATTTAGTTTGATAATTTTTACTATACAGTATGTGTTGAAAATAAATGTACATGCCGAGTGATTCAATTGCAAAGTGACTTGCAATAGCTTGTTATAATTCATAGCAAGAGTAGCGCTATCAGGAGGAATTGTTGCACAAACTTATCAGCAATATTTCTAAAATAGGTTCAAGTTTATCTCTAATCCAACTATTTGCTGTCGTCCTCTTCATCTTGCTTTGCTGCTGGTGTGATCCCTGCATCTAAATTATGCAGCTTCTTATCTGACAGTCATTTCCAAGGCCATGCATGCAGTGTGGCCCCATGTGGTTATGGCCAGGTGTAAAAGCTTGACCTCTCTGTAGGACAGCAGAGTGACTTTCATTAGAGCACCCACTGGCTGCTTCCTACTGAGCTCACTCATAGATTTAACACTGTGCCTGCATACAAGATGAGAGGGAGACTTTATGTAGTCCAATAAGAATCATTAAGGGGAATTGTAAACAAGGTCATTTATGAGTTTTAAAATCATTAAAAGTAACCATATGCATTTCCATACCTCTTTTTATATTTTTAACATTAAAAAAATACTGGTAGTCAAAAAAAAAAGACACAGTGCAGCAGCTCTTGTAGTAAAAACAAGCATCATCACTTGTTAAATGGCCTGGGCTGAGTGTTTAAATGAACATCGTGGTACAGTGGGCTTTCAACTTAACGAACATGTGGGCACACATTTTTAGACACTTTTAACACGAGGTGAATGTACACACATACATACACACACTCGTACACCTTTCGATTTCCCAGCATGCTTGCTATTGCCTCCTGCCTAGCTGGTATCATCATATTCTCTTTCATATGCCATCACAGTTGTTTTTGATATTTTCATCCACTAGCCAGAGGATATTTATCTGCAGGAGTGTAGTGACTGGAGAGCCTCTTTCAAATGTTAACAATTGCTGAGCCTACAACATGAGGAGCTTGCTAATTAATGTGTCCAACACAGTTATGGAGGTGTGCTGGAGCAACAGAAACTATTACTGTGAATCATTATATTGTTGATCTACATCTGAACATGCACTGACACTCACACCTTTTTTTTTTTTTTGCTGTAAAATTAGCTCCATTCCACAGTAAATAAAAGCAAAGGAGTGGGAAGTACAGATTATCTTGTATGAAAGTATGTTCTTAACTTTCTCACTGTGTTTAATGTGTTTTAGTACACAATTTCACATGCCATCAGGAAAATAAAATAAGTAGAAAAACTGCAAAAAGTTGGTTTGAATTATTTATTCTTCAAATTGATTGACTGATTGATTTTTAAGAATAAATAGTAATTCTAAAACCAGCTTTATACATGTACATATATGTGCCATAGGAATTTCGAAATACCACGTGCTGAGAAAGTGAAACGGGAAGAACATTTGTCTATTTCAGTTTGAATACACTTAACCGCTACGCAGTGGGCTCATTGGTTGCCCCTAATGTGGCGTTTCATGAAGACATATGGGCCTAAAGAGCACTTGATGTGGCTGCCACTGCCTTGCTTGTCATCCACAATTTTGCCTGCTCTAATCCCTGCTTTAATTTACTCCACTCCACAAGGCAACCAGTGACTAACACTGTCCTCGGGGGTCCTTTCACTTATGCCAGAAGTGACAAGGAATATGCAAAGGCACAATTTCTCACCAGGTAAAGCGACAGAAGCAGGCCTGCCAGGGAGCACACCTCCCGTTTCTGAGCATCTTTTAATGTCACTCACAGGAGCACTTTGCAGTTGCAAACTATTCTTCAGAGACCTCTTTATTAACATGTTGATCCAGGGGGTCATTAAGTGAAGATTGTTTGGCGCAGAGGATGTGGCTATTGATTTGCTGAGAAATAGACTTTGCTGGAAAGTTTGTGACAGTGCAGATACTACTGAGACTACTTCTTCAGACTCAATCTAAACTGTTTTCAACCCTTTTATCCTTTTCTCCTGCCTTATTTTTCCCACTCGTCTAATTTTCCCCTGGAATGCTGGGACTGAGCGGAGCTGTTGACGGGCACAAGTAATTGCTATCAGTCTGTCATTAGGTCTCTCTCTTTCTCAGTCTCTGTTTTTTTCTCTGTCTCTCTGCACAGGCCTTTGCTCAGCATTGCTTACAAATAAGACACTTAGGAGACGAGTGGAATTTACTCCCCAAAAGCTGTGATGTATTGGATTTTTTACGGTCAGAGCAGCTCTCCCTCCAACCGTCTTTTCATTCTCTGTTGTCCTGAGAACCATTTTCTCTGTGTTTGCTATATTCAGTCTCTCTCCCTCTCTGCCCTCTCCTCTTGCCTTTCAGGGTATCATTTGCAATTTAATGCTTACCTGGGGTGAGCTTTGACAATAGCTTCCACCATGAAATGGCCCAGGCCCTGCCTGCATGCCTAATGAGGTTGATGTTGAGCTATTTAGGTCATTGTCCCCTTACAATATCTACTTAATGCAACTCCATGGGAGTGGATTGTTGGAACGGTTAAAGATTCTATTAAGTCTTCACAAAAGCCATTCCATTCCACTGTCCACCACATACTACGAGGGGCACTGCTCTACTTCACTTTTGCTTTGTGAGGGGTTGTTGTAACAAAGCATAGGAAAGAGGTGCAATGTTACTCTGGAGGATCAGTCTACAAACATCACGCTAGTGTTTGGCAGTGTGTTTTCGCAGGTGAAAAGGCAACCAGTCAATCAGCAGCTCCTTTTGTAACATATGAAATCTGGTCTGAGCTGGCAAATTCATATTAATCATCGCACAAAATGATCTGCCAAAACAGACGGCCAACACCAACTATTAATCAGAGCAGAACCCGTGACAGGCTTTGGAATCGGAAGGGAAGGAGTCAGAGGGGGGGAGCCTCTTTGAGAGAGTACTTGATATGAAAACTGTGTTGTTGTGCTTTGTACCAGCCTGTGGGAGTTTTTAAACAAGCCCATATGGTGGTAGCCACCAGCTTTGGATAAGGCGGGTGGGTTGGGGGGTTAGCCAGGGCCAGGATTTCACACAGTCAGTATTGAGTGGGATTGAGGAGGCGAGCTCTTAAGCTGTCTTTTCAGGCACAGCAAAAGCCCTCCATCTGGCCTCCCCTAAAACTCAGGGCGAGTTTACTCAGCTCCCTGTCGGCTGATTGGGCCTCCTGAAGCAGAAGTAACAGCATCAATAGTGTAAACCCTTGCCACTTGAGAGTATTACATTTCTTTTCATGCTTGACTTAATCAAAAGTGGGGAAGTGAAATTTACACCTTTTTGATGTTCTTTTTTCCCCGCTCACTAAGAGGGGCGATCTTAACCCATTTGATCTTCACAAGCGCCCACTAAATGGCCAAATATGCCAAGCAGACGGAAGCAGACGGTTGGCAGTTGCCAGTTTGCGCAGGGTCACTGTTGGAGCATTCCATGTGGTGGGGCAAGCAACCTCACAGAAGGCTCCAGTCTTCACAGAGTCCAGCCAAGCTTCTGTCTGGAGGCCTACTGTCCCTCGCTCACTGTCCACACTGAGCCAAAAATCAATCCACCCTCATGCTCTTTTCTCTCTGCTCTGCCTGAGCCAGTGTGAGACTTGCATCATCTGAGAAGCATCACATGAACACTGTAAGTGGGGCTTTATAACAAAACGGATAGACAAAAAGCACCAGCCAAGTGTCAAAGCTATGATGTGTATATTTGATGGCATTAGCATGGCTTTGCAGAGTCACTATCTAGTTTGCCTGCAGCTACATTTCACATCACATACACACTAAGAGATAGAGCCATCAGAATGAGCTGCTGAAAATTCGGAGGATCATGCTCCCTATCACTGATATTTTAAAATTAACAACATAAATACAGCGCGTTGGATGATCCGATGAAGATGACAGTGGCTGTATTGGGTGGGCAAATATTTTGACTATAGTAACCTGACTAATCCAAGCTCATGACTGGTGTTGGAGCAGAATGAACTGACCTGGGGATGTGTGAAGATTCCCCTCAACAGGGATCTGGAGAGAGCAGTTGTTGGAGAGCTGCTAGCCAGTGACAGTTGCTCCAGGAGCCTGGCTTTAATGAGTGTGTGATGTCTTGAGTCTTTAGCTCATGTTAAGCCCAGGCTAAGGCCAGGATCTGACTGATGGAGCCCTAGGCCTGAGTACTGTGGAGCTGTGTTTGCACCTCTTAATGAAGCTGGGGGCACACAACACCTCCTGGCCCTCCGCCTGCCCTTCCTCTCTCCGCAGGACCAGCACTATGCAAGCCAAGACTGCAACAGAGACCCACTCCATTAGTTCCTGTTTATTTCCCAGGCTTCCAAACCCGACTCCCTTAGTCATTGTGTGCAGCAATTTTCCCCTCCCCTTTCTTAAATTGTTGTTGGTTATTCGTTTTGGTCCAATTTTCTCACTCACTATTGTAGGGGAAAAAATGAAACTAGCTGATAATTAAATGCTTGTGCCCTGTGGAAAACAATGTTTCCCCCCACGTTGTGTTGAATATAAATTACCATTACAGTGCCTGGGTTGCAAAAATGTGTGTGTCTCTGTGACTGTGCGTAGAGGGAGTTTACTTGGTGTCAGCGTGAAAGAAAGGGGCCCACATCCAAGCGGCCAAAATCCTGCCGAGGAACTTGTCTGGGATCGTGATGTTCCGACAGCTCCGCTGCGACAAGATACATAGTTTCCATTCAACGACAAGCTTCTTATTGGTTACTATAGTTTCACTAATGCCCAATTGAAGGCAATGCCTAATCTCGACAGAATGGGTTAAAAGGTGCCGATGTTCAGAGCCACAAAACCACATGTTGAGAGTCAAGGGACCAAGGCCCCACAAAGCACAGCTACTCCAGCTTTGATGTGGCCCTATCAGGGGCAGGAGATTGAAGAGAGTGGGGAAGAATACACAGAGGCCCCGCAGCATACAAACCCTTCGAAGAAGTCCTTGACAATAGCAACTGAAGAGCGGGTTAGGGCCTCACAAAAGGGGGGGCATTTCAGGACGAGACACCAAACTACTTCCTTTTCTCCCTCTACCCCCACCATAACCACTTTTATCATCATGGTTGTCATTTTTATCACCATTGTCACTCAGTAATATAAATATTCATGTAAACAGTATCAGCGTGGTCATAATTGCCTCACCATGTGCTGCAGAACATTATTGCATCATATGTTTTTCTCTCTCTAGCCAGACTCCTACATCACACGAACACTTTTCTGTATCCTTTGCATAAAGCTCCAGACTAGACAGTGGGGGATGAAGCAATGAGAAGAAGGGTAAAATAAACAGCGAGAGAAAAATTGGATGAGGAAGAGTGATGAGCCACTGCTGTGGCTATGGTGTGTTTAAAGCTTCACATCTCAAGTACTATGTTGAAGAAGCCTGTGTGTGCATTGGGGGGGTGGGAGCGTTGCTCTCTTTTTCAATAGACTGCCACTCAATGGCTCTGAGGAGTAATTGAAAAGCTAATATTGTTCAGCATATCCCAGGGATTATGTCTTATTGTAGTAACAAGTATGCAATACTGCAATGTTTATTTTTGGTCAGGCTTTGTTGCAGCCACTAATTGGTGCTGAGTGTGAAAATGTGGAGTGTGCATTACCATGGCTGAGTCATGATGGCACAAACACTCCCACAGTAATCATTTGCATTGTGTTATCCTTGGGAAATATCTTGGCTAGAATTCAGACCCACTGCTACAGACAAAATCGATAGGTATCATTTTACAAATGTGCTGAAAACGAGTTTGCAAATATGTTTGAAATATATTCTTATTATTATCACCGTTTTTTGAAATAGCAGCAGTAGTTCTGTGAAATGAGTATGGTTGAGTGATGAAACATCTGCTTTGGATGTTTATCTCATAAACGCAGAGCCAGATGTTTGGAAGCCTCTTCATTTCAGACATTAACATTAGTGTAAAAAAAGCTCACTCAACTTTACTCTATCAACCACGGCCATATCTCCCCGTGGTTTATGACAGATTTTAAATCAATTAAGTATGTAATTTGTAACAACTGTTGAGACTGGTTCAGGCCTAAACAATGGCAATGGGATAACTGCCCTTTAGTGAAGCATCAATGGGCTTACAATGTGCTGAATTAGCTGGCATATTAATGACCAGCCGCAATACCCCTCCATTCTCCTCACCCAAATCTGCTTATGCAAATGGGCCATGAATCCAGTTCAAAGGAGTCTCTTTTAAGTGAGGCCTATACCCATCCACACTGGGGGCTGTGAGAGAAAGTGACATGAGAAAAGTTAGGGACACTTGTCTTTTTTCTCACAGAACATGATCCAGTTAGCATGCACCTCTGCTGGTTACTAGCATGGTAGGGGTTGTTGAGTCCATAGGATTTCTCCTCACAGGGGGGGCAGGAGTGGGTTAATCCAGTCAATTGTAACTGTGTGTTTAAAATGTGGTGTTCAGCAGGGGGGAAAGCAGGACCCATCCAAGTTCATGCCCCTGTGTGAAAGACAGCAGAAAGGCTGTGGGGTTCGAAGTTGAAGGAAAAGAATAATCCCCTTCACATTTGTTAAAGGGCCACTGGTCTTTTGTGTTGGCCAAGACAAATTTAAAAGGCGATGTCATAATGGTTCAATTGAAATGATATCTTTGAACACAA
>JAPTMW010000018.1:45900060-45913363 GCA_029822955.1 Ostorhinchus angustatus | reverse complement strand
CCTTTTTTTTTTTTTTCCACTATTGACTGATTTCCACAGCCAAGTCAAAGGAGTAACAGAGGTGAGACAGGCTGGACTTCTCCACAGCGGACCTGTGTTCCAGAATCAAAGGGGTGGTGACGCAGTGCAGCCTATAGTGTGAGGTATAACTTGCACATTGGAAATACCCAGAGCATAGCAATGTTGCTAACCTCTTCAGAGTCGGCCCGTCTTTCACCGTTCCACAAATGTTAGCATGGATAGAGTCCTCCACCTGAAGTGACAGCAGCTCACGGATCTCAGCATCTTCCCAGTTCGACATCTTTCTGGTCGTGTTCATATGTTTGTTAACTGTACCCGGCCCGCCTCCATTTTTAAATTCCCCCGGTGTGGTGGTCGCACCCGCAATACGTTATCAAAACCTCATACCTCGGTTGCGGAAGGAGTGGTGTTCCTATTACATAGCGTTCTGGAATCATGATTCCACCTTTATTGCAGCTCTGTTACTACCTCCAGAGGGGTTACAGAGCTGCGATAAAGGTGGGACCAAGTGATCCCACCTTTTCATTTACACAGATGTCGTTCCGGAATAAAGGCGAAATATTCCCGTAACAGAAGTGTTGTGTAAAAGAGGCTATTTAGGTGTGTACACTGGTGTAGTTACTGCTCTGCTGGAACTCGTCATTCACTGACCTTCATAAATGCTCTGTGTTACACACTTTTTTTTGTATATTAACACATGATATGTACAATATATAACATGTACAGTAAATATGTATATGCACGCTTATGTTACACAATAATTTGCAACGCATTTAGCTCACTGAGGGTCAGGAAATGTCATCTTGGATTCCTTGCAAATTTGTGTCACGTGGACCAATGGGACCTAGTGTGTCAGGAAACCCCAGCAGAGGTGTGGGTTGGGGGTGTTGAACCAAGCTGTAGGGGTCCTGGAGGAATTTAGGAGCTGCTGAAAGATAGAGAATGTCTGCTATGGTCATCACACCACTGTATAAAGCTGAAAAATAGCCTGACGCTGGCGAAAGTTGGTTTCAACACTGCAAATTTACCATCATGAAGTGACTATTCCTCGTTAAGATATTAGCAGCCGCACAAAAATCACACAGGCGTGGTTATACTCATCTGTTTTTGGACACACACTTTTCATTGTAGATTCTATTTCTGGTGAAAGTGAAGGCTCATCCAATACTTCATTCTGCTTAAAATGTTAATGTTAATTTTTTTCTATTGTGTTGTGCTCATCAAAGACTTCATCCATCTTCCCAGTTGTTCCACACTGTCAACGGTAACACAGATGCATTGAAAAGGCTTAAGAGAATTAAAAGGGAACCAGACATACTCCCTGATATTCTTTCAGTGCTGTTCTGATATTGTGTGGATGCTTGTAGAAACAAACCATTTGGGCCTGATTGAGAAGCTCATCAATAGGCAAGGAAAGACAAAGAGGAAGCATGCTTGCTGCCTTTGTACTCACTTTAAATTCAGCTGTTATCTGGAATGTACCAGCTGTCCACTGTATACAAAAAAACTGCTGCCTTCCCCAAACCTGATCCTGGCATTTGCGCTGAGTGAAGAGGGACTGTGGAAGCACAGGCCCCAGGCCCCTGGGGTATGACTAGGGGCCCCTGGGAAGAAACTGATGGACAGGAGTGGAGGGGAGTGTAGCAACAGGCTGGCACTCACACTGGGCCCTGTATGGGTCTGGAAGGAAACTAGGCATGTGTTTCACTCTATGCATTTGTGTGTGCGTGCACATTTGCATGCACACACCAGCATGTAAATGT
Organism: Ostorhinchus angustatus; assembly: GCA_029822955.1. NCBI lineage: Eukaryota > Metazoa > Chordata > Actinopteri > Kurtiformes > Apogonidae > Ostorhinchus > Ostorhinchus angustatus. Next base: position 45,911,579 of record JAPTMW010000018.1, on the reverse strand, counting down.
GTGTCAGATTTCTGAGTGGGGTTTACAGATATTCAAGGAAGTACTTTTAAAGAAGCATGTGTAAATATAGCCATGAAAAAACAGTGTCATATTTACACACAACACATGTACACACACTTCTCAGCAGGCAGACTCTTGGACCAGAGTTAGAGCCCCTGATAACCCAAAGAGCTTGATGGATGATGGCAGGCTCTTTGAAGTAAAGCTTATCTAAATACAGCATAAAGAACTCCCCTTTAACATACAAGCTCACCATTCAACAACACGGTCAATAACACATACCTACCATTTAGGATTAATTCTTGTCAATATGACCTCCGGAAACACACCCATCACACTTTGCCTCAGTGTAATTCACGTGTTTAAACCCATATATTCTAAAAGACTGTGTGTGCATACGTGCAAAGGTATTGCCTTTGTTTGTTGGTCTTTTTACTGGAAGCATTGCCACTCTGGCTCTGTAGATGTGAATTTGTTCACAGTTCATTTGATGTTGTTATCTTGCATTAGCCACAGTTTTTCTCCTCGTCTGTAGCTAGTGCTCTGCAGAGCCCTTAGGTTATAGGCCCTCGTCTCAACCATCTTACTAAACGACTTAACCAAACTAATGAATTACCCAATTAATCAGAGCAGGGGCCTCTCTCTGCCCTTAAGTGCTCGTTTATAGAAGGAGACCGCCCCTTTGACCTCTATTCCTCTAGGGCTCTTTGAACCAGCTTCACTGCGTAACATTAAATAAATATCATTTCAAGGCCATATTAATTCCTCACATACCCATCCATAAGTAATTAGTCACACTTACTGTATGCATTCCAGGATGTCAATACACATGTCTCAACTGCATCTATTTATATGTGTCGGCACAAAACAGGCCCATGTATGTGTCAGTGTATTTAATCCATTTAAACCAAGTCCAATTCAGCCACTTCCTTTCTCGTCTACCTTATCTGTAGCTGCTGGGGACAAAAATCATTTGAGGTAAAGTAAAATGGCTGAAAATAATGGGGAAATATCAAGTGCATCTTTTTGCTCCCCCATTTATTCCACTCGCTCTGAGTGAGCTTTATCAGGCCTAACATATCGCAACATACCCCCTCCTTTTTATTTTACTTAGATTTTATTTTGCCCACTCAAACTTTTCATTTTCTGACAGATTGAAGTACCCTATTTAACAGTTTTATTCATCTGTGCCTGCAGGCAGGGACTGACGTTACAGTCAATAAAAATGGCAGAGCTTTGCAGGCACCTCTTCTTCCCCCTTTCCTTTGTGTGCAAAGTGGCAGCCGTGAATTTAATCGAGGGAGAATGTTGTGATTACTTAATGGTTTCCCAGGCAGCCATGGACTGGAGAATTAAATTCCGCATCTGCTTTCCAAGGCGTTAATCTCCTCTCCTCACATTCCGCCTGTTATGATGTGCACACAAGAGATAATGTTTAAACCGACTAAAGCAGGGTAAACCAGTGCAGGCTGTTATTGGCTTTATAATTACATAATTAACTTTTTGTTTCTAATCGTTACGGAGGTAATGGCTCTGCTAAAATGGGGGGGCATCTGCTGAGCAGAACTACCAAATCAAAAATCAATAATCCATAGAATACCATTACAGTAAGTATTTAGTCCTGAATCACAAGAACGACAGACAGAAAGACTTAGCAAAAAAGGGAAAGCAGGTCTTCTCTCTGCCCGCTTTTCTCTTCCGTTCCTCCTTTTCCTGTGTTGTAAATGAATCTCATTTGGAGATGAGAGTGTTATCTGTGGGAGAGGAGGCCCAGCAGCTGCGAGGAGCAGCAGGGTATCAGGCTCTGCCAGGTGTATGGCAGGAGAGAGAGGGCCAAGCGCCACCGTAAATTACACCTGGCCTCCCAGCACCGCTATTGTAGGGCGATTGACCCGCTCCAAATGAATTCCATTTTCTGCAGGTCCCTCCTTATTTCTAATTTACATTGTGATCATATATGTCTGAAAAATGATATCATAAAAAAGATGAATGTACTAATTACCTCTCCTCTTATCTCTCCCTCGCCCGGTGCTCACCCCTTTGGACTTACTCCTCGCAGCATGTAAGTATGTCACTTATTTCATTGTGACAGGCGTAATGTATTCACAAAAGTGCACCATAAATACAGGCGTTCAGGTTGGCCACCTTGCATTCACATCGGTGGCCTCACATGCCATGCCTGCTCAAATGAATGGTGAATTGACAAACATTTCTAGAGCCAAATTACCCCTGGTGTCACTGTGAAATTAGGTTCTTGACCCGGCCTCTGATGCATGCTTATATTTCTACATATTTTCCCCATCGATTTTCATGCATGGCGTCTCACTATTGCAGTGTGAGAAGAGGCTCCCTATGAGAAAGGGGTTAGAGGTATTTTAATACACCTGTGAAATGAGACTCTACTCGTCATGAATATGCTAAAGTAGAGCTGTCACAGCAGTCAGACTGATATCCCCTCACCTCTGCCAGATGAGCTGAGAGCAGGGATAACTGACTTCTACTCTGAGGGATAGTGGGACCAAGCTTATGCTGCCTGCCGGTGTCATTTTAACAAATAGGCTTATTAACAGTTCAGAGGCCAAGGACAACAGCAAGGTTATGCAACTAAACTGACATATACGGGAGAATATGAGAGAAATATTGAGTTTGCTGGGTGTGTTCTCCTTTCATTACTACACAGCCTTGCCTGAATGTCTTCTGTGTCTGGCCGTCAAAGAGATGGCTTCTTCAAGTGTTTATGTCTCCTCACCTTGGGATGAACTTGTAGTGTGCCTGTCAACATCTATTTGCTTAAGATTTCACCTAAGAAATGATTTTGACTTTGTGTGTGTGCTGAAAGGGTTTTTTTTTTTTGCCTCTGCATCTGCTAGGCTCTTCAAACACATGCTCCGTCATTTCACTCTGTGTTCCATGACACTATGCTTTGGTACTTGACCTCCTGACCTCATTCACAGACTACATACCCACCCCTCGGAACCCAGCACGACCAGCAATATAATGGTCATTTGTTGAGGTCAGTGTTGCTAATATATATTATGACAAACCACCCAAGAGCATAAATCAATGTTCTGAAGGGTTACTAAACTACTACTACTACTACTAGGTTATTCTTAAAGGTTTAATATCTATCATTTCTGCATGTTTAGTATCTGACTGACTTGTACAATGCAGATCAATCTGTATTCTGTTCAGTGTAACAGCCTGTTTCAATTAGTTACCTGTCAATAGCCTCATATCCTCTTTACTAAGGTTAGCTTTGAATTTCATTGGTCATGAGGTGAAAATAGCTCCCATGATCCCATTCTACTTCACCATGTCATCAAACTATGTCTTATAATCTCTCATTATATCTCCATAACAAACCGTAGAAAATAATCTTATTGCAAAGTCTGAATTGAACTGGCCTGCTACTAACAACTTATTCATAGTAAAACTGAGACAAAGTCTGATTTCACCTTTGAAAGTTTTGAAGGGGAATAAAGCCTGGCGTGACAAACAAGCCTTTCCTTAGAAATACTCTACTTCATTTTGTGCGTAGCCATTACCCTTTGGTGTCACACTTGGCATTTGTTTTAAGTTGAGTCTTTTCAGGCACAAAGGCACTATCTCTAGCTGTAAAAGCCTGTGTGAAACACTTTGCTTAACCTGCTGACACGAAGGAACCACTTAAGCCGTTTTCCCCTTCATCCTCTACAAGCGCAATGACTCACTTTCCATTTGAAATCAATAATGGGGGATGCTGGTGACTGAAGCTAACCACAGTTAGAGGACATATGTATACACTGAAAAATGTCAACACCTAAAGGCCAGTGGGTGCATTCGCCGTATGGTGGTGCAATTTGCAGAGCATGTATTGGTGCATGTGTATATAAGCTTTTGAGTGTTTATATTTTGAAGTTTGCATGATCTTATGTATCTCCAGCACTTGTTACACCTGTGTTTCAAGTAACTGAATTCCAGGAAGAGCTTTGCAGACCTGTTGAAAGAACAGCAATCTGCTGGGGGAAAAGGAACAGATCCAATGAGCAAGTCTGCCCTGGGGTGGGGGGCAGACCAAGGGTGGTTACACCCCCCTAAGCCTGGTGTAGGTGTCTGGAGGGCATGTGGCCACCTGGCCAAAGAGGGGAGCGGCAGTGATTAATGCACCTTGTTTAGGGTGCCGTCATCGGAATGAGATGGACGAGGGCTCAGGATGATGGATGAGGGCCGGAGCAAGGGCTGATAAGACATGGCCCATGAATCTGTTCTACATCATCAGCTGCTTTGATCACTGACAGAAGTTCAGAAATGGGCCTGTGCATCTGTCCAAACAAACAAAGCCTCTTCCCTTCCCAGAATCCTCCCTTTCTCCATAACGTTGTGACTGCTCCCCCCACAGTTCCAACTGCCACTCATGTTAGCTTTTGATAAACATGGTAAAGGGGCCAAAAGAAAATGAAGTGATACAGAGGGTATGATTCTAAGAGAGGGCATGTATCTGAGAGCAAGGCTGAGTGACATAGAAAGTAAGAGAGGAGGGCATGGGTGGGAAAAGACAGCAAAATGGAGAGAGAGTGCAAAGTGCCCATAAGGGGGGATTGGAGCCTGTGAACCATGGCAGCACGGTTTAAAGCCCCCGAAAAGGAGCCCTCCTCTGCAATGACAGATTCGGCAGATAAGAGATGATCCATGAAAGCCGATCGGTGTGCTGACAGCAGGAGAGAGGCCTTGGCCCCGGCCGGCAGGGTGCATTACTGTGGGCAAACGCAGCTGTCAGGGCCAAACGGGCCCTCAGCTTTCTGCCATGCCACCACACTGACGTCACATAGCAAGAGCAAGGGCCCCGCAGAACACTGCATTCCAGCGTTGAAACATTCCCAGGCCAGTCTATTGCACAACTTCATTTTGGTTTGTATATCAGCTGACAGGTGTTGAAGTTAACCTATCTCAGCAATTCTCTGACATATTGACAATGTGTGGAGGAATGCAGGGGTGCACGGAGTGAAGGATTTCTGACAGGTAAAGCATAAAAGATTAGACTTGGATTTATTCTTGAGAATCGTGTTGAGCTGCAGTTATGAGGTCTCTTTTACTCTTCTAACACTGTTAGACTAAGGAGCTTTAGCACTAGTCTCAAGATAGACAGACAGAAATATGGACAGCATGGAGAATGAGATCCACTGTGTAAAACAGGAGACTTTCATGTACTTTCCCTGCTGAACACGCGGCCGCACGGCGCCTATTCCACCAGCCTCTAAAGAAAATTACCCCGTCTACCAAGGGGACTGAGAAAAAAGGAGTGCAGATGATTCCCTCAAGGAAACCAAAGGCAGTAATAAGCTTTTTAATTTATACTTGAAATTATTTTATGCTCAATAGATACACTCTGGGTCCTTATTGCTATTTAAATGATTATTCTCGCCAAATTATTTTAATCCATTTTCAGAGGAAAAATTTCTACATCCTCATTTAAACAGCTAAATGGGGGCATCTTTTAACTTCATGCGGTCGACATAGTAAATTAGAGAACTAAAAGGGCTCCTTTTATTTTGGCATTCATTTCAAAGTATTATCTCAGTAATGGATATTCTCACATACTAATGCTGAATTATTTTACATATAAATGCTGATTTAAATGCACACTTTTATGGTTCACTGGCTTAGCATTAAATTATTTGTTTGAGTCTGTCCTTTTATGAAGAGCAGTCTAAACAATTATGAAGTAAACAAAACAGATATATTAAAAACTGTTAGCGTATGTTCAAAGAGCCAAAAATTACTTTAATTAACTTGTTTGCGTTAAATGTTCTGGACTTTGTTGCCAGTGATTTAAGACATTTTTTCCAAATAACAATTCAGAGTAAACGCTGACAAAGTGCAAGGACACTTCAACATGCGCTAAGCCCAGTCAACTATCCCTATTATTCTTCATGTTATCATTCAAAGCTCTGTATCTGTACGAGATAAGAGCTTTGGATATGCACCTCATAGCTCTGACCTTGGTGTGAGAAATGATAGCTTTGGTCTTTTTTTTTTTTTTTTTTCCTCTTTTTGATCTTGTATCTTTCAGAGTCCTGCCTCACCTCTGTCCATGTCTAAATCCTGTCCTTCTCTTCCTCTCACTCGTTTCTCTTCCCTTCTTTTCCTTCTGTTGCTGGCTTTTCTGCTCACATTAAAAGCTGGAGTGAATACATGAAAAGATTGCTGACCTTTTAATGAAAATGTCAGTATTCCTGTACTGGGGGAAGCTCTGTGGGTCAGAACAGTCTCTATAAGACTTGAGCTTTCACAAACTCTAGGACGCGTATCATGGAGCCTTCAAAATGTCTCTTTTTCATTTTCTCTCATATATGTACTTTGGTTTGGCATCAGAGCGAGATCTTTGATTACCTACACATCTGATTTCTTCATTTTTACATTATGCCTTTAGTGATATTTTTCCAGATGTCCCACACTAGAGCCACTGTGCATGTTCGTTCTTCATATTATATCTATATTCTATATTTTTGCAAGTGTCGCTAACTTCAATAAGGCCCTAAAAGGACAAACAACCCCTAAATATTAAACAGAGGTTTTGCTCAAACAGCAGGACAACTAGAAATAAAAAGACAGGCTAAATATTTCCTTGATTTGTGCATGTTTTATATCCAACTACACTTGATAGACATGCACCGGAAAAAAGCCACAAGGGCTATAGTCGCTTTGATGTCTTCATCTTGAGCGCTGTATCTTTGTCTCCTAACTCTGTTCTTGGGATTGTAACTTCTTAAGAAAATGAAATGCAGATCTCCATGCACGGTTCACTTTAGTAGGTGCCACACAGATGCGTCATGATCATTTGTTGACTGTACCTCTACCTTTTGTCACATTTTGTCGTCTGTCTCTATTTTTAGAGTGGCGAAAAGACGTCAAGGCGAAGGTGTACTTTAAGTAAATGACAACCTGACGCCTGGCTTTATTTGATGCTTGCCAGATCAAAGCTTCACTGCGGGGCACGCTAATTTGAAGTCCACCGCAGTGATGATCGCTGTGCATGATTACCCCACAATGGCACTCCTATTAATCACATCACTCTGATTACTCTAATTTGATTTGACTCGATGATGCCTCCCCCCAGTCCTGCAGCTCTCTCTCCGTCTTTCTGTGACTGTCTCTTTCTCCCTTGCTCTCATCACCGTCATCACAACATCTCCCAATAAAACTGTCAAGTGGGGCGACTGCTCTCTGCAGTAAGTGGATGACATTTAAAAGACTACAACATGACTGACAGTGTACTCACAGAGGGAGGGAGTGAGAGTGCAGAGGGGGAGGAAGGCAAGGAGAAAGAGAGACAGTGAAGATGAGGGAAGGAGGGAGTGCCCATGTTAATACTTACAAATGAGTAATGTCTTCCCCAGCAGGTGCCACGGCCAGACAAACTGGATAAATATTGAGATTCCTCTGAGCACAGCAGCACGCGAAATGAAACCCAACTGTTTCTAATGCAGCGCTGTGGAAGTGACTGGCCCTGTCAGATAGCATAGCTCTGTCTCTCTGCATCACTCTGCTCGCCTAATTGTGTTCTTGATAAATGCTCCCAGTACATCCAGACTCATACAGGCCATATATACTGTATGAAAACCGTCTGTACTTATTGGTATGTGTGATCGCAATGCATATATTTCTGTTCGGTTCACATTTTTATTTACAAATCATTTCAAATACCTATACAAGTTGTATTCGTAATTTACAGCAAGATATGATTTTGTAAAAAGGGCAACCTCAGAAGCTATCCATAAGTTATAAACGGGGGCCCAAGACATGAAGCGAAACAGTACAATTTATTATGAAAACAATCCCTATTTCTAACTAAGCTAAAACTTAACCCTTGCTCTAAGACGATCGAAGGCAATTCCATAAATACAGACAGAATAGAATTTAGACACTATCAACATATCAGGCACATGAGGAAAAAAATACAATAACACAGGCTTAAATTAAACTTATTTCAAAAGCAGTTTTTGTTGTAATTGCTTTTTAAATATGGACAGGGATGCAGACTCTTTTATGGTGTTCTCAATCTCATTCCAAATCTGCGGACCTTTAACTGCAGCACTAAAACTGGAGCATTTCAGTTTCCGTTTCTTTCCCCTTATATGATATTTTTCTCTCGTGTTGTGTACATGAGTAGGTAAATAGATTGAAAGGAGATGACAGAGTCTGTCATTTAGTCTAAATATGACCTCATACATTACACAGGCATAGTGGAAAGTGTTGGACTCAGTGAGTTTCAGAAGTTTGTATCTATAGAATAGAGGATCAGAGGGAGCGTTCAACTTAGTCCATGAGATTACTCCAATGACTTTCTTTTGTAAGACTTGTACTTTTTTAAAATAAGTAGGATATTTATTGCACTATATAACATTACAATAGTTCAAATGAGGCTCAAAAATAGACTGATACAAGTTAAAAAAGAGCATCAAGAGAGAGAAAGTGTCATCATTTAGAAAATAAACCAACATATTTAGCCAAACTGTTATACAATTTACTGTAATTGTACTTAATTTCCAAAAGTACAACATTTATGAATGTATTTGTTGTACTTCTAAAGCGTGTATTTGTATTGCTATTTCTGCTACTAGTGGCCTCTCAGTCAAAACTATTCTAAAAGATGTGGTAGACATTGTGAAGTACTCAGATTTGACTCAAGTTTTATTCAGATTACATTTAGTGACATGTATTCAAGCTGTCATTTCACTCCAGTCACACACATAAGGTTCATAAAAACTATTGATAGAAACTAAATAAAATTGACAGAATAAAATGACAGATTTCTTTGAATTTCAACATTGTTCAGTACATTTATTATAGTGTGTGTCCATAAGTTAATAAAGGCTGTGTATGTAACACAGGCCTGTAGTTTTAGATTTTTTAATGGTGGGTTAAGGTTATGTTGCATATTACAGCTTTAACTTACAGACCTAATGGAACACATAATACCAAGATGTCAGCTGATTTGAAAGAAAAGCACCGGTTTAAGGATGATAAATGACACCCTGACAGCAATATCATCACCATTTGACCCCATAAAAGTCCATTTTGAGTCTGCAGGCTGCGGTGTGGCTAGTAACTGAGATAATTCTTCCTTGGCATTGATACTAGGTAAGTAAAGCTTGTCAGCATTTTTACAGATGTATGCACTCTGACATTATTCCAAACAATGTATCTTTCCTTTCAAAGCAGCAGTAGAATTTCAGCATGATATTTTCTTTGTGCCCCTATGACTTTCACCTTTTGACGGGAGCTTTTTAGTATAATAAAACAGCACTTTGTCATAATTGCTAACATAACATCATTAACTTACAAACCAGAAGTTCTATTTTTTTTTTTAGAACAATAGTATTTTAAACTGGAGAAACATACATACGTACAATACAATACAAATGTTAAGGTTACCTCTACAGAAAGATAAAAAAAAAGACCTTATCGACCCTACTTTAAAACCTTGTCATACAAGCTAAAACTTACAGCCAGAGTGCTTTGCTCCACCCTGACTCTGAGTTCAGCCAGTGAGAGGTTTTGTGCGTCATACTCATTTTGTCTCGGCCCAGAGCCGAGACAACACCACAGCACATCCTCTTTCTGGACAATAGACCTGGCCTGCCATGTTATACCCACACAGCAGGCGTCCACCACTCTGCAGAGGGCAGGAAGCTCCTCCGGCTGACCCACTGCCTCCTCACATATACAGTCACAGGAAGTTCAGTCAGCCAGCCTTGTGAAATAAATTCACCTCTCATGTTGTACAACCAGCGGCACACCCTAATTCACATCAATCTGTTGGGAAAGACTTATTAGTGTACACAGGTATATTTAAATATACACAGAGCTTATCCTGTACAGTTCTGCTGCACAGCTTTATGCATGACTTATATTCCATTATTCCTGAAATTTACACACATTTTTGAATTTTTTTTTCCTGAAAAGAAAGAATTACAATGTCAGAATTACTTTATTCGTATTCCTGCAAATGTGATGAAAGCTGGTCAAAGTCTGCTACACTTCTTTGCATGCCATTCTTGGACCCTGTAAGCGCTGAAATGTATGAATCATATTCAGTAGAATCACATTTACACTCAGTATAAGCCACACTGCTGCACTAAAACACACATTCTTCATTACGTAGGTTTAAAGTAAAAAGAAACTGACTTTAAAAAGGGTCTGTTTTCTTTGTCTTTATTGTATTTTGTTTCCTGTAGGTGATACAGACTTACTAAACATGAATACAAAAGCGGTATTTAATGTAAGTGCACGCCCGTACACAGCATGAAAAGACAAAGGAACTGACACAAATAAAACATTCACACATTCACAAAAAACACAGACAGGACTCCTGCTACACTGTAAAATTCACACCTTCAGACCAGAATGTCCAGACAGAATGGCCCATTTGGCATGCAGATGGCACTCCTGGTAAAGTATGGTGTAATTGGTGCACAACCATGGCACTGTGTGGCCTAGCAGCCAGGGGCAACACATTTTCTGGACAAAGGGCAGGAAGATTTTGGCTCAGTAGTGGGTTGTGGAAGAACCAAAGGCCATAATGCTGCAGCCATATGTTGTGTAAGGCTTATAGAGCCTGTATGTCTTTGTGCATGTAGCTGCAGGGTCACATGTCTTTGTGTGCTGTGTGTTATGGTGTGACACTGCCATTATGGATGAGTGCTGACAGCCGGTGGAATGGCCACAGACAGAGGGCTTGTACTTGTTGTGTTAACACTGGCGGGACACAATAATCTGCTACTTGTAAAGCAGGTATCGTCCTGACAAAACCATTATTGTCTCCACATGGTAATGAGGACTGGGGAGGGACTGGGAAATAGATTTAGAGGAGGCTGGTCCTGGGCCATGGCCTGCCTGAGATGGGAGGGCGAGGGTAGGGGGGGCAGAAGAGGGAGGCGGAGGAGCGGGGCATTAGGTTTGTTCTCTTGCATCACTGAGCACTGGAGAGTTGTCTTAAATTGCCACAATACAAATTAGCTAGGCTAAAGAATGGAAGCCACAGAAGGAGGGGAAAAACAGATGACAAGCCTGAAGATTTAAGTCAAACGTACAATAGCATTCTGTAATCCCCTCCACCACCCCCACCCTTTTTGCCCACATCTTCCTCCGTGCAGAAGATCAGGGTGGAATAAAAAGAGGGAGAAAAAAGAAAACAGGGAGTGTTGTTGGTGTCCTCTAATGAAGCAAGCGAAGATGCAAGTCAATAGAGCAATTCATTAACAAATCAAAGTCCCAAGGGCCTGCCTGGCAGCATGGCTGTGTTTGTGAAAACCCTCCTTCAGAATGGATACCCATATGCCGGAGGTCAGGGTGACGCCCCACTCCACGCTGTTTACCATTCAGCATACACACACATGGCCGTTAGGGTCACCACTATCTAACATGTCCGCTGTGCACACAAACGAATTTCCATATGGTCCATGAAAATGGATACGCCGTTAGACCTCCCTTACTTCCCACGCCCCGGCCTTGAGTGTATTTGGATGCTGTGTGTTTCC
>JAPTMW010000018.1:45817736-45832268 GCA_029822955.1 Ostorhinchus angustatus | reverse complement strand
CCGTAGCTTTGGTTGCTGGCTGGAGCTCAAATATGTTCAGTCTTGAACTTGAAAACTAAACTGTTTTCCACATTGGTCGGATTTGAGATGTTTTAATCTGCCACAGCTTTGTTCATACTTGAAATTAGCCCAGAGTTTGCATGTCGCCACAAATAACTCACGATGCCTGTGTAGATACGTTATTGTGGAATTTGAATGCTCAAGTTGCTTTTACAATGGACAGGATGATGATGATGATGATGATGATGATGATGTGTATGGTGAGCACACACAGCATCCTGACTAGACAGATGGCAGGACTTTATTAGAAAGTCTGTATTGCATTCAACCCTATAGATTTAACTCCTACAAAGTTTTCAAATTAATTACATAGATAACGTCCAAAAATCCCCATTTTAGACATGATCTTTTTTTTTTCTTTTTTTTTTCATCCTGGTTGTCATTATTTCCAGATGCATGCATGTAGTGGTTGTAAACAGCATCTGAATACAATAGGTCTGAAGAAATAATTTATGTTTCTGCTCTGGATCTCCCTGTCAGTATGTGCACGCTGGGCTCAGGGGCAATGAAGGGTCTAAGTGAGGGTAACAGATTGCCTCGTTTGCCTTTTTGAACTGCCCTGCACGTTTTGAGAACAGGAGGGGAACAACAAAAGGTGTTAATGGCTTTATGGAGGCCCCATGCTGACAGATAGGCCATTATCTTTCTGATTCACTGCAGAATGGATAATAGCTCTGATCAGTTGCCCTCTTTATCTCAAAGGGCTGAACAGTGGGCTAACATATTACTTTAGCTATGGCTCATCTTACAGTATATGGGGTCAGTATATAAACATAAGTGGTCATGCTTTAACAACAAAAAAGCAGTCTAGGTGTCAGAATACAGAAGAAAATGTTGCACAAATAGGACATAAAAAGGTACTTTGTTATTTAAGCCAGTGGGATACAAAATACAGGACTTTTTCACGGCAGCGTGGAGTGTGCATGCCTGTATGTTTCTAGGTTTAAGCAGTAAACACACCGATTAGAATTAGGATTAAAGTTGTAGCTCAGGTTAATTAACCCGTAGAGACCCAAACAGCCACCGGTGACACAAAGCATTTACAGATATAAAGTATTTAACACCTATTGATCCACTAATCCTATCAATCCATGTAAATAATTGGTGTAAAATTCAGTTTGTCATCTTGTCATGGTTATCAGATTTGACCCATTTGGACGTTCAGAGGCTCTGTAGTTACCATGGAAACACTATCATCTTCTATAACATTGATTCACCAGTAAAATCCATGGATGGAGACACTTAGTTTTACATTCAGTTAGCAATATCTTTCCAGAAAAAGTACATTTTTTTCTCTATTTTTCTGTTTTGATGTAATTATCTTTGAATTTACACTGAATTTTCATAAATATCTACATGATCTATGAATTCAATATAGGAAAATACATGATTTGCACACAAAAAAATGCTGTATACAGAGGATAATATGAAAAAAAAAAGATGATAAATCAGTAAAGAAAGGTAAAAATAGAAAAAAAAATCATTTAGGATAACTCTCAGAAAAGTAGCACTGGGTCTTTATGGGTTAAATATTAAATATATACACATTGAGTCATTTTTTCTAGCATATTAACAGACTTTTCCTGTATTAGACCAAGTCCTGGTTTCATTCTCTGATCATAACAAAATGCCTTCAGTTCCCAAATTTACCCCAAAAAGCTGTAGTTTCGGAGACACACAATTGTTATTATACTAATGTTGTAATTCTTCATCACATCAATAGTACCATGAGTGCTGAAACATTATCATAGTTATATATAGTGTAAATATCTAAGGATTGTTGCTGTGATATTTTTGGTTCAGAAATATTTATATTATGCATATTTGTGGTTTGCAGGAAGGTACAATTTTTTTGCCGATGAATGCATTTTGCGATATACATTTACATAGATATATAACACAAACTTAAAACCCTTTTAGCTGAGTAATATATCTAATATGTCAGTGTGCAGGATGTGCGCTTATACCATGTAAATGCATCCCGTGTTGTTCTTATGTCTTTCAAATTGTTTTACTGCAATGTAAACTTTTGCATGTATGTGTGATTTGTAAGTGTTTTCATTCTCTCCTTTGTCGGGTGTGTATGTGTGTGTGTTTGTGTTGTGTTTGCCTCCCTGATTAGCTGTGTATTTGTGTGTGTGTGTGCGCGAGTGCGAGGGAGGGGTAGGGCACTGTTGTAAACTTATCAGCTGGTGATGACTTTCCACACAGCTCTAAGACAACTTAAGCCCTCTCTAATTACAGCACATCTGTTGCAGCAGAGAGGTATTCTTGTCATGTGGTTTAACAAATACTTTCACATTCAGAGGAGTACATACCTAATGAGCCTCACAGCCCAGGGCAACTCACGTCTCCCCACTAAGATCAAAAAACCTAACCTCCATGCAATACATACACACGCACACCATACGCACCTACACGCAGCCACAGAAGAACACTGACACGTGCACAGTCAAAAAAAAAAAAAAAAAAAACACACAATAGACAGCCAAGACACACAAAAGCACTAACACATACAAACACCTTACCAGCCTGTTTTTCAAATAGAGACAAGAACAAATGATTCAAATGAAAGGAGCCAAACTAAGAGCGCGTATGTGTTTACACTCTCTGACAACATTCTGAAGGTGTTATCAAGGTGGAAATCAAACAACCCGTCTGCTCTAATTATTACCTGCCCTAAATAAAGAGAAGTTGTCTTTGCAACCTCAGGGATGAAAAAAGGTTGAAGAAAATAACATCGAGAATCAAATGAAGACTACACCCACATAGATATCTGGCAGTCGGTGTAAACGTGCTAAGTTTGAGCTATAATAACCCGGTAAGCTGCCTGCAATGATTGCTGGGGAGACAGGGGATAAAGTGCTTGTCTCAGACTGCTGGAGATACTCACAACAGGTGCTAGTAGCAAAGGCTGCAGTCTGTGCTGACCAATCACACTGCCTGTAAGACTGAGGGGTGGAGGCAGTTATGACTCCATTACCTCATTGGATGGAAACCCATGACAGATAATGCAACCTGCAAAGCATCAGTCAGGGGCGCATCTGCACATGGGCCTAATAGAAGATAATGATACATCATAGCCACTAAGACAACATGGCACATATACAAAAAGAAACTGAGCTTAGCCCATCTCCACAAGCTGGAAACTAGGGCCCTTTTATCAAACAAATTATCCAAAAAAACCTCAAATTGTTTTCCTTGCAGTGTTTATCTTAAGGCTTTAGTCACTTGCTGCTGCTGGATCTTTGGAGTTGGGCATAACATGGGTTTAGCATATGGTTCACTGCAATGCTGAGGCTTAACTCCAGCTTGTGGTTTCTGACTGTCAACCTCCTTGGCTTAGGCCCCATTTTCCAGAGACATTCCAAATGTCATTATGAGATATATTGCAAAAAGAAAAAAGAAGGAAAAAAGTCGTACACACATTAAAGCTCAGTTGAAGGCACAAATCTTTACTATAAGCACACACACGTGTTTCCTGTCTATATCCGCCTTAACACTATGTGTCTTCCGTGCAGCTAGTCTGTCTCCTCTTTCTACAGCCGACTGCTGCACTAATATGGCTGCACCCCCTAAAGATACAATATACGCTTATTGGCGAGCCACTCTATTAGTGACAAAAGGTCATACTGTGAAAATATTAAACTTATGAAGGGCACGCACTCTCTCTGCACCCAAATATGCGGAGAAAGCACAAAAAAGGTGTTGTGTCCTCTGTGTATGATTATATCTTCTTCCTTCATCCTTCGAGCAGTGACCCAAGGGCCACTATTTTATTGGTCTCAGATGCTGGCTGCCTCACAATGTACAAAAGAGCCCCTTATTCCAGACCAATATTAAAGCTGGCCTTCGCATGCAGCATTATCCACAGGACACATGCATACAAGTACACACATACACGCACAGAAAACTATGGGTTGTATGTACCTGTGCTTTGAGTGCTGATGCTTGTAAGCACCAGAGCCTGAACTAGTTCTAGGGAGAGTTGTGGCCTTTTTGTCCAGTCAAAGGTTGTGACAAACGAACAGAGAAACTGCAGTATCCACCCTCTGTGTTCAGAGTCATTATAGACACTGTGCACGGGTACTTTCAGTCTAATCAAGTGTCTGTCGGAGGAAGGAGAGGCCTACAGTACGGTCACATGTTGAATGTATTAGCATCGGTGAGCGGTGAAAAAGCTAGACAAAGATGTGAGATTGTCAGTAAAATTCTGCTTTTCTGTTCATGTGTGTGTTTGAAGTACACACTCGTTACTAACACACATACTGTAACTGTGCGTCGATTTGTGTACCTGCATGTTTGACCCCATTATAATGCAGGTCCGTGTGGATACGCATTTGTTTGTGCGTACAGTGTGTAATTTTTGTGTGTGAGCAATTTGCTCATGCATGAGTGTGTTTGTGGAGTTACAGCTATCAAATACTTTTAAAAGCTTGATTTCCCTAGGGAAATGACAGAGGTCATCTTATCCGCGAGGGATGAAAACAACATTTGCATCCAATTGGTCACACCCACGACATTAAAGTTTTAGCCAGACAAAAACATGTCAAAGAAATTTACATCGCTGCACTGACAGCCCTACAGACTCTTGGACACAGCCCATTGCCACTTCCAATTATTAAGGCTACTTTTATTGTGTGTGAACTCCATATTCCCCATTACCAATAAAAACATAACAGGGAGGAGATTTTTTTTCCTTTGTCACAGGCATTATCACCCTCTCCATCCGCTGAGTGTGTATCAAGCTGCCAATCAGAATTAGAGAGTGGGCTAGCAGACATGAGATGATTCGCCTGGCTCAGCCCCCGTGCATGGATTTAAATAATAAAAGAGAGATTTCTCTCAAGGCCCTGAGCGCTGTGCCAATAAGAGAGCAGGGAAAATGGGAAAATGGCTGTGTGCAATGAGAAATGACTGCAAATTGAGGGTATAATGAACACGTTTAATATTTCATTTCACTGGATGGAAATATCTATAGAGGGTGACTTTTTTTTTCACTCACCATTTGGTGGAATTGGGCTCTTTTTGGCCTTAGAAACCATAAAAGAATTTTAACCAGCTGCTGACACTGAGAGAAAGAAAGAGAAAGAGCGAGCCCCTGGTGGCATAAAGACTGTAATCATTTACAATTACACAACACACAATCCCTTCATCTCAAGGTGTCCTTCGATCTCATCTACAGCAGATCAAGAGCTCATATGAGTGTTGGCCTGAGGATAAGAGATTTCCTCCTTAACTGGTAGGCAATGCAAAGATGGTCTCTTTACTCTGCAGTGCAATAATCACCACCGGTTTTGCATGTATTACCCATTACCCTGTCAAAGTAAAGCTTTTCTTATTACTTTTACTGTGCAGTCTGTGCCTAGTATGTATTCTCTGAACATACTCTATCATACTTATGAAAATAGATATTCTACATACCATATGTAACTTAAAGGCAGAACCACATCGAAATTTTATATGTCAGCCTGAATAGTAACAACTCTGAAAAGTTTCTTTAACAATGATATAGTTTCCATGTGTCGTATAGCTGAGGAAATCTATTAATATGTGGTAAAGTGTATTTAGTCTGCATTTTATAGAACTCAAATTGCGTGAAATCTTCCTTTTGACATGACAAACCTGGAAGCTCTCATGTTTTATTTCTCATAGGCCCATAAGGCACTACGTTTTTGATTTATAAGCATCAAGTTCTGAGACTTTTCCATGTGCCGAAAATCAGAGTAAATGGCCACAAATATGCATCCTAAGTGAAAACAGGTTGGTTGGGTTGTTTATCTTGCCTTTAGTTCACTTCATATTTTGACTGGGAGATTCCAGCCAGTGCCAAGCCGGGGTAGACATTTCAAGGGATTAAGCCAGCCAGTCCAGATTATTTACTCCTATGGATAAATGCACATGATAGCCTTTTCTTTTTCACATTAATATTCCGTTCAACAAGAAAGTTCTGTGTCACGCACACGGTTCTGTTTAATGCACTTTTCCGAAAAACAGAAACAGGATGAAACAACTGTGATAGGGGATAAGAGTTCTTGTGAATTGTTCAGTTGAGTTTAAGCAAAATATTAGGAGCCTTTAGCCAAAAAAGAGGTTTTTTTTCTTCTTGCATAAACAAATACAATTGTAGTTTGGGACTGGACCACTCATAAGATGCTGTAAATATCCATATTGATCCTCTGTACAGTCCACAATACTGCACACAAACCTATCCAGTTAAAGTGATGAAAAGCAACATCTTTGTCATTACAACAGAGTTTGTGAAGATCTCCCAAATACTTTTTGAGTATACCCATTACTGCCATACACCATGTTAATGAAGTCGTCAGAATAGAGGTACCAGAAACATTAATTGCCTTACATGAATAATAATTATGATGATGGTAATGATCATGTCTGTCTGTTGTGAGCAAGCATGGATTAGCATTACTTAATATTAAGGTATTGCGTTCATTAGACGTCCTGGATAGATGCATTAGGCTTTATGTTTTTTGCTATAAATCAGCTTCAAAGGAAAACTCTCCGACTGCATTTGGTGGAATGAGGTCAAGATGCACAGCATTAATTCAACAGCTCCCAACACACAAACTGAACAGAGAGACCAGTGGGCCTAAGCAGTTAAAAATTCATTTTGGCTTGTCCTGAATTTGTGTACTGGTGATTACTGACTGTTTTTTCTTTACTTTTAATCTGCTGTGCAGTCATAAATTATTAATCTCAGCATTTCAAATATTAAACACATTTATTAATTTCATTTATCATCTGCGAAAACATGAAGCAACAACAAAACTGCAAACTATCAAAAATCTTCTGTGCTCTAGACACTCATAAAAAGACTTTATACTGTTCATTTTAAGTTCTTATGCACGAATACATGTGAATGTGAGGAAATTAAAACCATGCCCTTTCACATGTGATTAATTTAGTCCGGTTGTAATTAGCGAGATGAAATGGCTTCATTATATAGAATCGTTAAATCACCATTGGTGAAACAATGTTCCTTTATTGTTTATTTCAGTTCCTTAATATGTACTCTATATGCTTTTCAAGTGAGGGATCAGAGATTTCCTTCGCTTCCTAATCTGTTCCAAAAAGTGCCTGATGCAGGAAGAATCCAGTGACAGGACTATACCTTAGAGATCTAGGACAGAGAGTTAATCTCTGTGCTGAGGTTTAGCTAGTTAGCAGGCTGTCATCTACGGTGTCTTAGCGGTGTGGAGATTGTTTGTGTGAGGTAGAGACACCTCCACCTCCGAGGCCCCTTCTCCTGTTGTGTTTCTCTGTGATCTTGCAGTCATGTATGTGATTGGATTTTGGCTTAACAAAAACCTGAAATTACACACCTATTGTGTTTCAGCTAAGCCCGCTTTCACAGCGATAGGGGCAGGCTCTGTGCAGCTCTCTTGGCTGCCTACTTTTGGGATCCCGCCCCTTGTCCCTTCCAGGTTGTTGAAGGAAAAGCCTAACAGGATTAGGTCAAGGTTTCTGGGAAGCATTGATTGCCATATTCTGTGCTTCTGCTGTTGAAAAAGAAGGTGTGACATGGGTCAGTGACTTTCGTGGATATGGGTGTGCCCTTTACCCTGTGTAAAGGAAGATGGCACCTTGGCAGTGCCAGACTGCAGGAGTTTGGAGATAGGGGATAAGAGCTACTCACCATCATCTAAACCACACTCAGGGACCCTGACACTGTACCATCTGTGACACTATCCCCAGTACCCTCAGGCTATGCTTATGCTCATCACAGAGATGCTGATAACACAGGGTGTGACTAACACGCCATACAAATCTCCACATCCCAGGCACAGGGAGACACAGGGAGAAGGATGCACACTTTCTCACACACACAAACACACTTCCACATAGACAGCATCCACTAAGATAACCAGTTGGCAAAAGCCAGGTTGCTTTTTAGCTCTTGGAGGCGTGTGTATGTAGGTCTACGATGAGTGGGTGGACCCAGACGGAGTAATGACAGGGTAAGGACTATGTGTCTTGAGTTGTGTGTAATTAAATTTGAAACTGACAGTATTATCATACAAACATGCGTCGGGGTGAAAGGTTAGTAGGGGGAGCACAGATCTGTGTCTTGCCAGATTTTAATGAGGCCAGAGTATTATATTATATTTGCACATGGAGAAGAGGGAATTTAAAACCCTGCTCACTTTAGCGATCAGTACGTCCTCTAGTTTTATTATGAAAAGAATGTTAAGAGATATACACAGAACAGGAAAGGACAAAAGATATTACATAAATGAAAAACTAAAATAAATGCATGCTTTTAATTTTTTATTAAATGCTAATTGCATATATGAATAAGAATTTTTTTTCTGCAAAACGAGGAAAGGCTCGATATCAAACCATTACCTTTTCCTTTATCCCTTTGACAGGATTATCAGACTCCTGTCTTTTTCCTAACACTAACCAAAGCGCCTCTATAGGTTAGACCTATAAACTTGACATGACTCTGAATGTACGCCCTTTTTTACGTATTACAATATATTGTGTGTATGCAAAGTTTACAGGCACGTACATTGACATTTATTAGAATGTGTGGTTTCCAGAAATGTACATGTGCAGTATTGGTCAGATATTCCCAATAAATTAAACATATGAAAGTTAGTAAGCCCATTAACTCCACTTGCTAAACTTTATGGGAAATACCTTGAAATATAGATGTCAGGTATTCTTTCCATGTTGTGAGCACCACAGACTTCTCTGCCATATTGGGAAGAGGGTAGAAAACTGACTCTTAAATATAATTCAGGTACTTTGCGGGTGGACACTTCTCTGTCCTCAGGGTCTTCTGGCCTGTAGCTGTTATAAGAAAATGAGGGTGAAGCTCAGGAAATGATGGCTGACCCTGTGTGATCCCTTTTCTCCTCATATTCACTCACACTGTAAAAAACCATACAGATACAAGCTTGTATCACTACAGGGAACACACAAGTCTATGTGTGTGTGTGTGTTGTGAGGGTGCTTTACCTGCCCGCTACATACAGGGGGGTTTCTAGTGCCCCTGATCCGTGTTCGCTAAACTGTCTGCACGTAACTCAGTAATGACCTCCTACCTCCAAAGCACACACACACTCCACTAACAGCACACAGACTGGCCTGCCGCTTGTGTTTCCTCTTCCTTAGCTTCATAGCGGTTCCTCATTATGAAGACACAATGGGAAGCAGCGTCTGCCTGGGCCAGTAGCGCTAAGCATAAATAATGCAAGGTCAATGTCTCTCCTCTCTCCTTTCTCTCCTTTTTCCCCAGGGGAGGGGTGGGATCTAAAGCTCTGACACACCAGCAGGTCCCTTTCAGCCCATTTATAAGCTCTGTGTCCTCTCAACTTCCCTTCCTCGCCTTCTCATCTCTCCATCTGTTTTTTCTCAATGTCTCTTGTCTTTTTTCCTCATCCATCCTTCACTCTCATCCGACCTTTTTCCTCCTTCCCGCCCTCTGTTTCATCTTTCCTCTTCTTTTTCTTTACTTTTTCTTTTACTTCTTCTTTCTGCATTTGTAGTCCGTGGTCCTCCTTCCTCCTTTTATCCCATCTTCTTGTCGTCTTCCTCATTTTCTCCCATTCTCTCTGTCCATATTCCCGTCATTCTCCTCACTCCTCTTTGTAAATTCATTGCCCTTCCTTCTTGTTTCATTTACTCTCTTTTCTCTTTCTTTTTCTACTTTCTGCTCTGTCCATCACTTCTTTACTCCATATGTTTCTCTCTTTTGATTACTCTTTGCTCTTCTTCTTTTCACAGAAGTACATCTTGGAAAGTGGAGGGAAAGGAAGGGGGTAACAAGGGAGTGAAGGGGGGTAAAAACAAGGCTCCCCAGAGCCAGAGGGACAGCTTATCCTTATCAGGCTTCAACCTGCTTATTAGATCCTCCAGGACACGCCACGCTCTTCACTTAAACAACACAACCTACCCCCTCCTCTATCTTCCTCTCTTCTCTTTTCTTTCCCTCTTCCTCCATCAAAGGCTTTAATGCTGCATCTCACAGCAGGGCTGGAGGAGAGGGAGGTTTAGTCTCATAGATAGGAACTAAAAATGGGGCCTTGGCCTGGAACAGTATCGTTAAATTGTTTGTACATTGTTTATGAAATCACAGCGTAGACGTGTAAGTGTGAAACAGTCTAATTGCAGTTATTATCATACCAACCCATTTGTGTCATTGTAGCTTTGGCGTAATCACAAGTTTACCTCTTTGACTTCTATCTTTGTGAAAATTGGCATCTCTAAGTGTTTAAAGGATAGCGGGAGAGATGGAAGGGAGATGAAGAAAGAGAAGTCAGCGTTCCTCTTCTCCCCCCCAGTGCAGGTCAAAGACTGCCAGACCAGGAAGTCCCATCCTGCCCCTCAACCATCTGCCGTGCCCCAGGATCTGCCAGGATCTACCCCCACAGAGCCGGCAAGCATCAACCCTGCTTATCCACTCTCTCAACCTGCATCTAGCACCCAGTCACAGCTAGAAGAAGTCTGTCGAAAGCGAATTATGAAGGATGATGCAGGCATTGAAGTTTTTCAGTGCACAAATAAAAATATATTCACCTACATACGCAAACCTGTAAAACAGAGACCCCTGAACCTTATTCATATTGTAACGTATAGATATACACCTGCAAGGAATATTAGATTGGACTTGGGTGCTTCTATGAAACTGGGTTCATTTTGGTATCTGGCAATTTTCCCGCTTTTTAGACCCAATAAGAAAAGAGAAATTTACACATATTTCCCCTCAGGACGTACCTAATGTTGACCTCAGATAAATGCAAAAAAAAATTATACTCTTGCTCTGAGCCATCCCAAAATGAATGAATTTTTAATAAAATATTGAGGCCAAAAATAGGACCAAAATTGGGACATGAAAAGCTACCTAGGTGTCTGGAAAACATGGCTGTCAATGCTCTTATATAGTGCTATAAAATAAAGACACTGTGTTAACTTTGATGATTCTAGTGTTTTTTCTAATCCAGAAATGTGGGTTTTTCGTGAATCTCAGTCTCATTCCAGGTTTCGCATGTAACCCATCGTGTCCACTCACGTTGCATGCAGAACCTGAAACAAAAACGGAAACACAAATAAATCGTGAGTGATTTTGCAACAGTTGTCATTTTTTGTCAAACACTCTGCCTTGCATAATTAGTTCGATTCCCAAAATGTACCTGAGAGAATAAAAAGATATCCAAAAAAATAGTAGCGTATAATTTTCGTGTTCTTTTTACCGTGTTACATGCAGATGTTTGTATAAGAAAATATATAAAAAATATATAAAAATGTGTTTTATCTGAAAAATACTTTCTCTTTATCTCAGTAAATATTTATTTTTAAAATAGACCCAAAGTGCTTCCAAACTTCATAACATTAATCTACATCTGGTTTGAATTTTTAGCCCCTCTGTCCTGTTTTCAGGGACCATTTTCAGAGAAGCACCCACTTTCAAATGTATAGATTTACATATATTTGCATGTGTACTTTAAATATTACAATATGATGACACCTATCCACTGACAGCATCTAAGTTTGGCATATGACGGCAATATCTGCACCAATGTCAAAGCCAAGCAAGAATACTGCTTATCTAGAATTGTGCATGGGTCTGCGCCATCCAGAGGCAAGAATAGAATAGGGGCACATGGTGAGTGTTTCATGGAGTAACTATAGGCCACAGGCAGCCCTCCTGCTGCCTGCCAGCAAACCCACAGAGACTTAGTTGAATGCCAGACCTCCATGTGGAGTCTTAAGATAGACCCACTCAGGCAGCAACAGCACAGAGTATCATATCTCTAAGATCCTTACCAAAGACAAGACCTCAACAAAGCGCCCTTGCGGAGATTTACACCAGCCACTCAACTGATGTAGAGGGGTCTGACTGCGGACATACACTTGCACGCCATCCGATTAGTCAACATCCATCATATCCTGACGAGGGGGACTCCCTCTGAAAATAAATGTATATTTAGGAGTCTTGCTGTGAGGAAGGAGGGGTTGCAGGATCTTGTTACGACAGCCACTCTAGAGGCTAAAATTAATGACTCTTACGCCGTCATTGGAGTGACACCCAAGACCTCAGAGAGCTATCAGCGAGCAGCAGCGGTGAATTCCACAGCTCGCCGCCACGTCCACACCAATTCTCACTACCATGTCAAAGGCGTCTTAACAGCTGTCACTCATAGGGCAAGGCATGATGGGAAGTATGGGTATCCACACATGCTAATTTGTGATAACAAAGTGGCATCTTCTTTACCAAGCAGTGATGATAATATATTTATCATAGAACAGCTACGTGAGGTAGTTGTATGATAAATATATACGGTGTTACTGACATGATTTATGGTGTTAATGATGATGTAATTTACTCGAACTTTATCTCATCTCTTTCAAGAAAATGACAATATATCAGTAATATAGTTTAAATCAGACTTGATCTGGGCTATCTTGATCTATAATTGGACAGGAAGTTCCGGTCTGGGTACTAAAATATGTGCCGTCATGGACTTTAAATGAGAAGTAAAACAACACTAGGCGTTCACCTTTCCTGACATGTGATCGTTTAACTCTGACTAAAAACTGAAACAGAACACTGGGAGTTTAAATACATGTTGCGGGAGGATATTCCTTTACGTGGAGTTTATTTTAAGCTTACCTACGTCAGTCTTTAGCATTTTACTTTTAATTTTAAGAACATTAATACATACGGTAATAGATGGAAACCAGTGATTACAGGTAAAAGTAAACTAATTCATATCAGTGTGTAATACATTATTGTGTATGAGCGTGAAAGGATGCCACACAATCCAGCGGTGTGTTGGCACATAAAGGGCTGCACATGAGCACTTAATGGGAAAAAAAGGTGAAATAAGTGCAGGGTTCTCCAGTGGGATTTCTCCCTATTGATCACAACTACCACACCTAAAGGTGAGCCAAGATAACACTTGGATTCAATAACACAATCCACACACACTCTTTCTTTCTTTTACAAACACACATAGATCACCTGGTTTTCTCTCTCTCACACACACACACACATATAAATCTATTGTCTCTCTGTAACTCCCTCATTGCTTCACACAGACTCACAGATTCATGTCCATGTTGGTGCAATAGACTCACACCATCAGATAGTGTTAAATGAGGAACTAATGAGAGCTGACAAGAGACAGACCAATTAAACCTCATCAATTCTTGCCTTCCCTCTCTGGGGTGCCACAAACACCCCAATCAACAACTTGATCAGTCAGGAGGTGACACTACAACAGAATGGCCAAGCCAAATCACCTAACACCAATTGCAGACTTATAATCGCCCCTGTGCCTCTATAGGAGGGACTTTGACCTTTGATAGTGGTTAATGAATCTGGTCTTATGGGTCATCGAGGTGCTCTGGACACCAGTGGAGCTGATCTAGGCATGCTTAAGCCTCAGTCTGCAACACTTTCAGGTGTACGACCGATACCTTTGTGGAAAACATCGCAGTAACTATATAATTGCGAATAAATTAATCACAATAGCATGAAAAACAATCTTTATTGCCAACTTTATGACATGAGTGGTGTGTTTGTGCTTTTAGCTCCTTGACTCTGTAAAATCCTTCATTTCTGTATAGTGTTATGACAAGTCTTCACATCTGAGGAAGCAAACTTATGCCTTTATAGGCCACTTATAGAAATGCTCTGAAATTCAACATTAGTGTGCTATTGGAAGACATATCAAGACTTTTCAAAATGTTGCATTGTTATGTAGAAAATCAGGGTCAATGAAGTTACTGTATTTGGTTTCTTACTAGAGCTGCACAATATATCGCTTGAGCATCGTCATCGCGATGTACGTGTGCGCAATAGTCACATCGTAGGAAATGAACTCAGCGTGTACTCATCTAATTTCAAGGGTATGTGACACACGCTGAGCACGGCGATCCACCAATCACAATCGTTCTTAATCAGTTTGCCAAAGCAGACCACGCCCCTACAACGTTGCAAAATGAGCAACGAACAACAGAAAATCACCGAAAACGAAGACTCGGCTTCAAAAAGAAAAGCAACTTCAGTTATCTGGAATTATTTCAGCTTCAAGAAGGATGACACTGAAACACGTGTTCTGTGTCGATAGTGCCTTGCAATTGTTTCCACAACAAGAGGAAACACAACTAATTTGTTTGACCATTTACGTCGGCACCACAAAGCGATTTCATATCGCAATATATATCGCAGGGTTGAAAAAAAAAAAACGTAATGTCAGTTTTTTCCAATATCGTGCAGCCCTATTCTTTACCCATAAGTGACAACAACAACAACAAAAAAGAAATCCAGGAAATAATTAAAAAATACAGGAAATTAAATGGAAAAGGAACATGTATTTTAGAACATTAGAACATCTCTTTAATAACATTAGACCAACATAAGTGCTGATCCAGACCCCTGTCCACGTCCACATGATCCCTTTGAACATCATTCCTTACATTAGTACCATTACTTCCTGG
>JAPTMW010000018.1:45707548-45717650 GCA_029822955.1 Ostorhinchus angustatus | reverse complement strand
ACACACACACACACACACACACACACAAACACACATATATAACAACCACCACCTTGCGGCCACCAGCTAAAGACAGGATGAAAAGGACAGAAAGAGAAGAAGAGAAGGATATCGAGGTCAGTTACGGATGGGATGAGGGGATGTTCAAGTTGTCAGGGGACAACCAGGGGCTGCCACAATTTGTGGTTCTATATTTTCACCAGAGCCTCTTAATGTTCAACTAGCTCTCAGGCTAAGTGCTGCATTTTGGTGCGGTTAGCCCTTTAAAGAGCTGCTGCATTACAGTGGTGAGGAGCAGCATTAACATCCACTGTTCCAATATATCTTCTGCGCTCTGGATCAGGGCCTGATAATAGCATCTGTTAACATGCACTAAGTACCATTATGTAGCACATCACTTCATAAATAATACGATTAGGCGACCTTGGGGCTTTGCGACGAGCCGTGTGTTTAAATGTTCTCATCATTTATTTAGGGTGCGAATTAAAGGAAGCGCCACTTCAGAGGAGGAGGAGGAGGAGGAGATGGAGGACATGGCTGGCATACATATCTTCGAAGTGTGCAAGTGAAAGAGAGAGAGAGAGAGAGAGAGAGAGCAAACTGACCCAGACAGCATACACTCTGTATATTTCTGCTGACATCAGCTTGAGGACACCATAGGCCAAGAGAGCCCAGGCCTTTGATTTGGGTGGATTAAGTATTCATGCAGCGGGGCTATGCAAGAAAACACTTGCTTCTTTTCTGCGGCCCTGAGTCGTAATAAAAGGCTACATACCATAAAAACCTGACCAGCCGCCTTCAACTGAGCTGCTGCATTTATCTGACAAGTGATCTTGCAACATTAGCTTGCAAATAGAAGGCTCCTGGTTTACCAGAGATATAAAAGATACCAAGACTGGAAGACTATCAAAGATAATACAGTGCAGGTAATTCAGCACACACTTTTACACAATCTACCACTGTTCACAGAGTAGCGTTCCCTGACTGCTAAAATGGAACCAAACAAAAAGTCAATATCAAGCGAGGTGCCTTAAGCTCTCCAGGGCTCTTGCTAG
This sequence comes from Ostorhinchus angustatus, assembly GCA_029822955.1. NCBI lineage: Eukaryota > Metazoa > Chordata > Actinopteri > Kurtiformes > Apogonidae > Ostorhinchus > Ostorhinchus angustatus. The sequence goes on along the minus strand of JAPTMW010000018.1, from coordinate 45,716,595 downwards.
AAATTCAGTGTAAGCCACAGCGGCGTACAAACAAGGCTCACCAAAAGACTTTCCCATGGCAGAACAGTCCACCTTAAAGTTAAGGTCAAAGACAAAGAGATGTGTGAGGCGGGGGGGTGAAGAGGGAGAAAATGTGTTTGTGAGTCCAGGCAGTTCCAATGGATTAACCCCAGACAGATATGGGCCTAACTATCCCATCTGGCGCTCGGTCAAGAGAGATTGGCAATACAATCACTCATTTCAATTTGCCCTGAAACCTTATAGCCTGGCAGGCCCCCGCTCAAATGGTATGCTAATGTGAAAGGTATCTAGGATTCTATCGCCTCTATTCCACAGAGGCCTTTCCTTCCGTGCTGCACAGTGCACTTGAACTGCGGCTGGGGCGGGAGCTCCACGGCCCTCGTGCAATAAGGGCCGGAGCCCCCTTTGCGCTCAAACTAACCACTTTAGCTAAAGTGAGTGTTAATTATGGACAGGCAAAGCAGTCAATAAAAGGTTAATGTAAAAGTCAAAGGATAAATTCCTTTAAGCATTGCATCATTCCACCATCTCTGCGACCAACACGCTGCTCGCAGGTCTCCTAATCAATACGTTTTACTGTAATGCGCTCGCCATCGATTTCCTCCCCCCTCGCTCCACAGTCTGGGCTTCATCACTTGGTTAAAGAAAGGAAGGGAGGGGGGGTGGTAGAGTGAAGAGAGAGAGAAAAACGAGTAAATAAAATGATTAACCTCGGTTTCACTTTGTTGTTTCACTCTTAGTCTCTCTCTGAAAGGCTTGTTAGGAGGGCGCAGGGTGGTCCAATATCATCACTGCCATCACCAACATCCCAACCATCACAATCATCAGCATCATCACCCCACTCAATCTCTGGCTGGTGTGTAATTGTGTAGCAGTACACTCAAGCAGAGCCATACATTAAAAGGCCCTCTGCTCTTAACAGGGTGGAAATCCGCCTAATAGACAACATCAGTGCTTCCGACTCATGCAATTACACTGATAAATGCACAATTGTGTCAGGCCAAGTGAAAAAGAATCCCGACAATGTAGATAAGAGACAACACTTATTGCATTATTGCTACAGGAGGTCATTTGTAACCACATGGGACTAGACAGCTTGGACTGCTTGACTCAGGACATCATCTTTGGATGGAGGGTGGAGTCACAGTGCACAAATATTAAGGTTTGGGGCACAGTAACAAAAGCTCCGACTCTCCCCCTGGTTTTGTTGCTATTTAATTGTTGAAAATTTGTCCCAGGTTGGGGACAAAAGACATTTTCCTGCATATATCAAGCAAATATTAAACCAAAAAATAAAGAAAAAAGAAAATGTGAGTGTGAATAAAACACATTATCATCAACTGGTTTTTACATGTGCAAATACGACAAATAACCTTTAAATCCCCTTAAATGATGGCATCGTTTACACATGATATTTGTGTATATAGTCCTCTGCAAGTTCTTAAATTACTTATTTTTCATAAAACTGATTAATCGTCAGACTATGAAAAGTCTTGTATACATCATTTGAACTTGACCTCCCACATGCTGTCCAGAACTGTTGAAAGTGTTGCCGCATCACTTCACCAGACTTGCAAAGATCTTCACCGGTGTTAACTCTTTCTAGGATGTGAATTGAGCCAAGGTATGAGCTCTTTTAGTGTTAGTTACAGCATCACATGAGATGAGGTATGCAGTCCACGGAGCAATGTCACACACAACTAAATGTCTTTCCAAAAAAGTGCATCTGATTATGTCTTTGACTTTTAAATTGACATCATATCTGTAAACAAAAGAGTTAACTCGGGCATTTTAGGAAATTTGGAGCGATGTGCATTGTGGGAAGCAAAACGCATCGACAACAAACACGGAAACAGCTTCATTGCCTTGTGCTACTACGGCAGCGTGGAGTTCCGCTTCCCACAATGCACATCACCACAAATTTCCGAAAATACCCGAGTGACCTACCGGCTCTGTAAACAAATGGAATGTTTATGTTACACTCTGAAATTGTTCACCATGAGGGAGCAATACAGGTGCGTAATCATGGAAAGACTTACAGATTTGTGACAATTAGGCCATGACTCAGGTTTTACAGATTTGATGAAAAATTGGTGATGAAAGTCATACTCAGCTTTAAACATGAGGTTATCTGTGGAGGAGGATTATTGTTTGGAAGGAGAATCTCCTTCTATTAAACATCAAGTAGAAGAATTTCTGGCGTTTTCTCTTGCGATTGCCCTCAACAAGATGAACACATGAACTTAGTGAGTAGGGGCTGCGACCAGTGTTGACTAGTGGTGGCTGGTATGAGGTTTGCTCATACTGCTGATTTCCACTTGTATTTCCAAACAAAAATACTCACCAGCCGTAGGTCGTAAAGGAAAATACTCATACAATGGTGCACTTGAACTGTTCGGTTCTAATTTAGTCTCCTCATCAGACTTGTTACTACTACTATCTATTTTCAACATCAGAACGTTCTCAAAAAAGCATTTCCATCATTACATGCATTAACCGCTCTCCAACCTAGACAAAAACTACCTCAAGCTAAACTGCAAAAAATGAATGTTTTTTCAAATTTTTTCTTATGCAATACTTCTAAATGCACGTAATAACAGGTTAATAGTAAAATGATTGCCTTGGAAATTTGCTACCAGAGGAGCTTGTTTACAATTTAAACACTGTTAGTTCTTTGGGAATCATTAGCAAGGTATGTGCCAAACCCTACATTCAGAATAAAGTTTAAAGGTGCAATTAGGCAGAGAAATAAATCAATCATTGGTGGCAGGTTTGAGAAATGCCTGGGTTGATCAAGGGAAGCAAAATACCTCAGATCACCTGCTTCCTCATGCTCTGCCTGTGCTTCATCGGACAATCCTGTGCAGGTGTGATTTTTATGGTCTTGGCAACCTGAGTGCCCTGATAGCTGAGAATGCAATCAAACAAGTCATGAAAAAACAGGCATGTGTCTCATAAATCAGCTTGCCCCTGAAGGTAAGGCATGCAATCACGTCCCAAGGAGAGAAAAGAAAGAAATAAGTATATTATCCTTGTAAATTTTCTATCTATGCAATGTTGTGTAAGAAATGAGAGATTGAGCACATCTGTCTTTGTATGTTACGCTGTTATATAATAGGTGAGAGAGCGAGACCGACAGAATTTATCCACACACTTTTCTTACTGCTGCATTGTGCAATATATTAGTTATGTCATGCAGAAGGCGGTATAGCAGGTAGACATTCTAAAGAAGGCCCAAACTAAATAAGCCTCACCTCAGGCTATCAACCTACACCACCCAGAACTCCAGGGGTCCTGTGAACTCTCAGGGCTGTCCTCATTAGAGCCTGAACACTGCCTTAGATCCCTGCCTATTACCCTCAACTCCCATTATCTCGATCACTGCCACATTCAGTGTTAAATATAAAGTGGTGCAGAATGTGAGCCAGCCAGCCAGCCAGCCAGAAAGCGTGGGCAGGGCCATGTCTTAACTGTTTCCTCAGGATCAATCAAATGCTATTGTGTCTGCAGACAGCTGCTGACTGTACACTTTGTAAGTGTGTGAGGTGGGCAATTGTGGAAAGAGAAACAGAGAGAGAAGGGGGGGGGCGACTTCAAATGCATGACATATGTTCCTTTCATTTTGATTCCCTCTAAGGAGCCTGGGCTAATAAAACTAACATCTGATGCACTCTTTTTTCTCCTTTAATTAATGGTTGTGGAAACCACAAAAAATGCATTAGCATGAGAGGGGTAGGAGATGAGATGGGCGCTGCTTTGCACTTTCTACAATCCCCCCACGTGCCACCACGCGTCTCCTGCTGGAAACAATGATTCTGCAAAGGAGTATGGGTACCTTTGGGTGGGGCAACTCCATTCTTCGGATACTGTGAGGTCTCACTCTTGGCAGCTGCAGTCTGGGTTGCTCATTAAACCACATGAAACAAATAACACCCATTATTGACGTTTACAGCCAGTTGGGAATGCAAGGACCTGAGTGTGCAACGGGTCTATGTACTGTACACAAAGTTGTATTCTACTCCAGCTGCAGGGAGGTTCGTCATACCTGCATATCCCCCGCCTGGCTCACAACCTAAGTGTTTGATGTGGCTTAGCTGGTTGCTCTGTATAGAGCATGGTGAACCAGATGTAACAGAAAAACACACACAAAGCTAGGTTGCCTCTAAATAGCCCTCATAATTGGAGGCAATAAAACACTATTGCAGTCTGGAAGTGCAAAGGAGGCAAGCCCCTGAACTGCAGCTACTGCTGTCAAAAAACCAGGTGGACGTCCATTAGGTGCTTAACAGTGTAACAAATTACCCAACACCCTGGCCTGCTCCTTCTCCTCCTCAGGCAATGGGATGGAATGTGGCCTAATGTCAACACAAGCGCAAAATTTACGAGCAGACAACTATTGTTCAAATGCAATCAGTTTCAAATAAAAAAAGAGGCAGGAAAAGGACAAACAGATAGAACCCTCCTGGCCGTTTACTCTTCCGACAGTGGGTTGGAGAGACAGATCACGCCCTACGGCTCTGGACCTGTATGTCTAAGTGTGTGTATGTTTGAGAAAGACAGAGAGAAAGAATCAAAGAGAAACAGAAAGTGTGTGTGTGGCTGCTCCAGGCTGACAGAGTAGCAATGAGGCCGTCTGCAGTACTTGGCCTACTAGCCACTTGTGACAGGCTACAGGCTAGCTCCACTGAAGCACCTGGCATGAAGGAAAAGCAAAACAAGAAATAAAATAAATGAAAACTGAGAAAAATAAACATTTACTCTGGCCCTGCTAGTAACACCTTAAGGACAACACCATGAGTGGAGGTGTGCACTCAGCTCAACACAACAATCTTGACAACCATCATCCTAAATGGGCCACACATGGTCAAATGCCAGAGTGAAATATTTTGATATATACAGGCTCAACTAATTAGAGCTGGTTTTAAAGACACACTGAAGTTTTTCCTGATGACGCTGTTTATTTATAAAGCCCAGGAGAGAAAATGGAGCAATAAGAGAACTTGATGGCGAGGGTAAAGAGGTTACGAGCCTGCGAGTGATTGCACTTTTTCACAGCTCCACGTTTGAAGGCTGTAAATCTGCTGTTAGGGAATCAGGAAGAGGGTTACTATGGCGCTGGGAGCACTAACTCTTAGTTTTCCAGGGCAATGGCATGCCGCTGCTGTGAAAACTTGTTGTTCCGAGAGTGTTCTTGTAAAACGATCCTTTTTTACCTTCATCCCTCCCCTCCATCAAATGCCCCTCCTCCCTCCTGGCCAAGCGTCAGTGCCTTGTGGGCATCATCTGAACAGTGCAATAACGCTTGTGATGGATGAGGCTTGCCTCAACAGCTATATAGCTGAGCCATTGGACGACACCTGACCCCAGTCACATGATAAGGTCGATCCAAAGTGGGCACAATTCCCACCTGTCTTCAGGTGACAATGGTAGGGTCAAACTGGCTAGGCTAATTATAGTCTATTGTAACTTCAATTGCCTACAGGTCATCCTTCAAGCTGCAGGGCATGCAGTGTTAAGTTCCGTAACCTTTGTGTAAATCTAAACTGTGAGATAGAAGCTTTAAACTGTTGCACAACATATATTCAGTTTCAGAAATGTGCCAGTTCAACTGTTTTACAAAATGATAAAAGGCATGTTTAATTTGCTTCTCTTTTGAACAAAGCAAGAAAACAAAATATGGCTCTCACGAAATTTCAAACATGTGGGCAAGATTATACATTCTGCATAGAAGAAGTCACCTCATTTCTGAACCTGTTGTTGAGATTACAAAGCAGACTCAGTAAACTAGAAACAGTAACACGCCCACGTCAAACAGTTACAACTAAAACCCACAAAGGCTTCAGCAGAGGCTTTGTTATGGTCATCAGCACATTTGACATTCTTGTAGGTAAACAAACAGATGATGATGAAAACTGAAACTTATAGACACACCAGAATTCTGGCAAAAATTTTGATGACTATGACTTTGCCTCTAGTATCTCAGTGATGCATATATCTACCCTTTTAGACAACAACGACAAAATCTGGTCACTTTACATGCTGAAAAATAGACTTGAATCGGATATTAAATTTCAGTTTAATATTAGCTGTGGTTTTATCTTTGTTCCTTTCTCTCTTTGATTAAGGTTGCAATAGAAAATAGTGTGATACACAGCTGAGAATGTTCACTTTCCCACGTGGGTTATGTGCAATAAGTCAACAACCAAACCTACCATTACTCATTCTATTTACAGTACAGAGGAGACTCATCCTGGTAATGTCAGACTGGGTATACAGTAACTTATGACTTGCATTTTCCTACATGCATTTGAGTCTAATTTCCTGCAAACGAATGAGAAAAAGTCCCAACTCAGTGAAGCTTATATGAGCCTGAGGAAACTCCTTTGTATGTTTAAAACAATATGTGACTGTATGCATTCATGTGCACCTATGCGTACGCTGTGCATTCATGCCAGAAAAGTACTTTCCGCCAGGTGTTTGAACTTCTGCATCACCTGGTGCTCCTGCTGCGTGAACATGAGTTTTGTTTCACCCTATTAAGTAAATAGTGTAATTAAAGGGCCTCGGCATTTAAAACGCTGTGAACAGCCAGCAATTTGTTTGGAAGAGCAGTCAGGCTAGGCCCTGAGGCAGCACGCTGAACAGGATGCAAAGAGTGCACACAGCGAGCCAGGAACGTTGTATAAAATTGTGTGTGCGTGTGTGTTACATATGTACCTGCCTGTACAGATGAGTTGATTAGGGTGTTTGTATGGGCGTGTGTGTGTAAATCACTCATTGAAAGTTGTTCCTTGTGTTGAAAAAAAAAAACTGTTTGTTGTCTAGCAGGTACTTAATAATGTTCTGTTTGTAGTGGCAATATCAGGACTTGATGTCATAACTGTAACACCAGCATAACCAACATGTTTAGTGGCACCCAACCCTTTGTCACTGGTAGCATTGCTCATAAAGTGATAATGAAAATCATAATGGAAAAAGTATGGCCCCAATTGTTTAGTCAAGTTAAAAGAAGTCGGAGTAAAAGGTGACACAGGATTAGCTTGTTTGCTACAAAGGACAATAATTAGACTAAAGCCGCTAGCAATCAAAACAGAAGGATTACAAAGGAAGTGGTAACAGAGATCAAGCCTCTTCATTATTCCTTCTTCTAAAACATCCCTGCTCTGCACTACCTATCCCACTGAGAATGCCTCTTACTATATTCTCTGCCGTCGCTGCTGATCCAGGGTCAGCTGTGGGGAGTAAGAGGGGGATAACCTCTTTCTGAGCCCCATAGAAACCCAGATGGCTATGTGGAAGCTCTGATCCAAAAACTAGCTTACAACTCAATCGCTGTGGCCATATCTCCAAGTCCACAGTTTAACCCTCTGTGATGTCAGCCAAGGTCACAAATGCACACTTGAGAGGCAAAAAAGAGCCAGGAGTGGAGTGCTGCCAGAGTAGAAGGAATTAGATCCGGGCTGAGTGGCCCTCATCTGGCTAAGCCTGGTAAGTAGCAAGACTAACAGGCTGAGGCACGGTGGTTTGGGTTTTCAGGCACACACAAACACACACACATATACAGATACACAGATACGCACACACAGACACACATACACACATACACACGCACACACACAGATATTCTTGTAAGTTTGCACACAAACGGACACGCACATAAATAAAGAGGTAAACACACACTTATGTAGTCACATACACACAAACACACACGGAAGGACTCGGAGGGCTACAGATGGTGTGCCCTGGGCCTGGTGACTGGGGCTCAGAATGAGCTAGTTTTAGATCTAGTGTGGAAGCTGCCACAACACACAGGGCTCAGGAGTTGAGGGCGGAAGACAAAGCACAGCGGAAGGAGTGCATGACGGGGAGAGAAGAGCGGGCGGAGCCCAACTACTTTTCCCTACGTGGGGTCTCCTAACATTTTTAGTACCTCAACATGTCACTATCCATGCGTCCCCTTGTAAGACTGACTACGTCCTACGCTTTGTCTCCCCACACCAACACGTCCTAACAGTGCAAACACAAAGTGCGCAAATATACAAACACTACCATCCACACGCACACTCCAAAGCCAACAGCCACTTCAGCTGTAATTCCGCCTGACTTCCGCTGTCTGACTGGCAGGAGACAGCGAGGGTGAGGACAACAAGCTGTGAATACGGGAAGAGACAGAAAATCATTGAGAACCTTGCCTTTATGAATCTTTGATGAGAGAAAGTGGGGGTTTGTGGGGGCTTTGCCTCTGGTTAAATCAGAGCATAGCGTGTGTGGTGTGTGTATGACTGCCAACAGAGGTTGAGATAAACAGGGCCTGGACCAGACCCAGACAACTGCAAACTGCACAGTCGGGAACATTTGTCCCTGCAATTAGTCCCTGTCCTCTCTGTTCATGTCGCAGGTAAGTGGTATTGGTAGGTAACAAAACAGCTACAGATATGAGTGCCTGAAATCCTGCAGCCTTTGGAAGGTTGAGATGCTGCAGGCCCTTGTTGTGTACGTGTGGAATGGGTCTTACATATTTAATTATGCAGCTAGTAATACCTCATTATACCTCAGATTAATCAATCAATTTCTTAGCAGGTAGACACTAATTTCAGTAAACACTTAAGTAACCATGATAGTTTTTAACATAAATACAGTATCATGTAACTGTACATCTGTTGTGTGGCTGCTGCTTTTTCTTTTTTTTTTTTTATCTGTGCCTTTTAAGCATCATTTATTGAATATGTTACCTGTACTTTGGGCACACATTATGTGACCACTGTCACTGTCTGTCACATTATATACGACATTACTGTTGCCATCACAACCTCTTATCACCTGAATTCTAAACAGTGATGATTTATTATATGTTTATTATAAGTGTTCAGGGGATGAGAAGGATAAAGATCAGTCTGAATAAATATGAGTAAGGTATGATATAAGTTTTTATGTTGTAATAACGTTTACATGCAACTTGTTACAGTACTTGGGATTTGCGGATTATGCAGATAAAAAATACTGTTCTATTCATTTGAATCGGGTCC
>JAPTMW010000018.1:45631767-45654579 GCA_029822955.1 Ostorhinchus angustatus | reverse complement strand
TCCCCCTGGCGTAGCAATGGCTACCTCTAGGGCTGGAGGAGGAGGAGGAGGAGGAGAGGAGCCCCCTGGCTCTCACTGTCATGTGACCACTTTCCTCACTTTCTAAAGAATGGACCTCAGGCTGTGTGTTTAGCTATCAGGTCATGGTCTCCCATGTGAGTGTGCATATACATGTAGAACTATAAATCTGAGTGTCATGAATGTGTATATGAGGCAAAACTGCTTCTGGTTTCCCACTGACATAATAGCTTCTCAGCTCTCTTCTCACCTACATCTGCTACAATACAATAGCTCTAACTCTCACTATTATTTCACGGAAGTTCCCATTTAGTACTAAACCAAGGCTTCAATGTTGTGCCGCCTCAAAAAAATCTGTCGGGGACTTGTGTGGCTACACTAATTACAAATATCTGCAGTAATCCTGTGCCGATAAGAGAGTCATTACTCCACCAGACATTTATCACTATGGGATTGATGACCCATTTCAGAGACAGCCTTTGTACGGGGAAGAGAAATCGCTGATATCCCTTTTATCCTACATCGCTGCTGAAGCCATCCATTCGTCAGGAGGCAGGCTAGTTAGAATTGTAATTAACAGCTATGGACTTTGGCCCTAATAGAATTTTTGCAAGAAACTGGAGATTGACATAGAAGGGGGTGGGGGGTTTACTCTGTTTTTCTTTCTTACTAATTGCCACTTGGAGTAGCTGTCTCTGCGAGAGTAGCTGCTCTACGGTCTGTCAGGAAAGTGCCACAGTTGCACTCCGATTTCTCTAAATGCAGAAATTTCCTACATTTGTAAATATGTAAGCTTATCTACTCTGAGATGCACAGGCACAGCACTTTAAAGTAATAATCTGTCACATACACATATTCATACTAACTCATAGGTCAGAGGTAAAAAATGCACTTAGTGCTTGAATTCAGAAGTTTAAGATTTTTTTGGACTCTTTCTATGCTTCTGCATTGGAGACAGTCAGAGGCATTATATTTTTAGGTTGTCCATCCATACAATTTTACTGAATGTCATACTGTACTGAACTCTGTACTGAACTCTAGAAGCCATATGCTAATTGTGACATCACTTCACACAAATATTTCATAAGATAAAATAGTGCCATTTTGTATTCAAAAAGTCAAAGGTCAACTTCAGTGTGTGATAAAGTTCTGTAGAAACACTTTGGAGGCATTATTCAACATCATACATATAACAATAGTCTCAATGAGCAAGACGATATCATGTTTCCACTAAAAATTATTCACTCTACTTATACATTTCAATACAGCATTAACTTCCAATCGCCAAAAAATACACTTCACACCTTTTATTAAATTCCTAGTCCTCAGTCTTTGCCACATGTTATATGAGTCTGGACACACATGGATGTGTGCTTCAACTTGACTAACTGACAGAGGATGTATATTTATGTCTGAACGACTGGTGGGCAATGGCATATAACTATAAGGTGTTAATTTTAGTTCCACTCTTAAACATAAATGAACATCCAGCCACCCACACAGACAAACACAGAGCGGAACAGCAGATGATCGCAGTAGGTAAGGACTAAAGGTCTGGCCACCTGCCGGCCACGTCCCATCTCTGTAGCAGTAATGAACAGAGACAGCTTGGGGACCGCCCTGTAAGCTTTTCCCCCCTCCCAGTCTTCCTGCTTCAGGGCAGAGCTGGGGGCCCGAGGGTGACAGGGACACCAGAGATGTTCCACACACTGACAGGCAGGTCTTACCTGGCCAACCCGCTGTACACATTGGCCCAATGACTCACACAGGTACACACTTACACTCGCACACAAGACGACATACACAAAGATGTGCGTGCATGAGTGTTGTATATACATGCACACTGTAACAGTTTGCACATGTTCATGTACCTACCCATATGCATAAAATAGAGCACACACACAGACACACACTCGCTGACCCGGTGTAATTCCTCCAGCACACGGCTGGTGACAGGAGCAGCTGCGGCCGCTACGGCAGACAGATGAAATTTTCATAACTATCTCCTCCAACTTCCATCCTCACCTTCAGGATAATTTATGACCTGCCTGCCAGCCTTGAAGAGACAATATGCTTGCTATGAAATGAAGTGTTCCAGCGGTGTAGGTTATAATTAACAGCAGAGCAGAGGAAGATGTGTGTAATATGTAGAGTGGGAGGGGTGGAGGTTAGGGGGGAGTGTTGGCACGGGAAAAGCCCAGGTGGAGTGGTAGTAGTAGATACAGCGAAGATCAAGAAAAGGAAAGGAGAATGTTTTGGCCCTATATGTCTAATAAGCATGTATGTGTACACGTATATAATGTATTGTTATGTCAGTTAATTCTGTGATACACTGCACAGCAACTATAGACAAACAAGCATCTGATATGCAGATTGGCTGTATATTTACTGGGCTTTAGAGTTCCCATAATCCTCTGCCACAGGTCTATTTATGCTCATTATACTTGTTGCCACACACAACTATTTTTATAGGTGCAATATTTCAGTGTAGAAGTTTACAGTTGCAACTTTTTGTGTATTTTCTCTCTCCGCTGACCCACACTTCTGTGTTCTTACTGTTTGTCCCATATGCCTACCACACGTCCTCACCCAATCATGCTCTATCAGCTCTCTGGGATGTTGGGTTTGACCAGAAAGAATGTCCTGGTTTTCCTGACTACCAGTAAAACAGGCCCAAACCTATACCCACAATGTCTTTTCCAAACACAAATCTTGTTTCCATATTAAGAAAGGCAACATTTAATGGGCATCTGTCTATGCAACAAGTGTGTTTAAATGTCTGTGGGACATTTAATGACACTTTAACTCTCTTTTTCTCCTGTTCTGTGCCACATGGCCCTGCCAAGACCTTGCTGTGAAATGCATAATAATAAAATGAGTGTATCCATTAAAACCTGTAAGCAATTTAATGCAGTTGTGACTCAGTGAAGGATAAGCAGGAAAATTTAACAATGAGAATGTGATACTGATTTGTGCCAATTGCAAGCCTACCATTCCCACACCTAACCACAAAACTAGAGAAAGCATGTACCTCAATGGCTAATTACTGACTTGTTTGAGAATGAAGCAAGACAGAGGCACTTATTTATACAGGCAGAATCTGCATGTACAGTAAGTGTAAGGTAAAGGAAAATCATCATTACTCATCTTGTTCAAAGCACATTCTTGCAAAAATGAGACACACTCTGATGTACTTTCCAGCCTGGGAGCAAACTAGGAGGACGATCGCTACGACAACAGCAGCTGTGAGGTACTGCTGAGGTCAGGACATGTCATGCATAACTGACTGATTGCTAAACAGGGGTGGGTGCATGAGAGAGGAATTCATAATTTATAATCAAGCACACACAAGCACACACCTCACAAACACCCAGGCCACAGGCTATCTTGCTGTACGCATGAAACTGGTCTAAGGGACCACACAGACATGTTTTAGATAAAGACAGACAAATTAGACGACAGCGTCTTAGGCTAACCACTGCGCTTGCGCTAATTACAGGCTGGCCAGCGATGAAAGAGACAGATGACATGTCCTTATTTGTTTTCTCCTCTAGAGCTCTGAACCAAGTAAACATAGTGATGCCAATGACTGTAAAAGAAGGTGGTACAGAAAAACAGACACATAAACAACAAAGACAGAAATATGGTTGTCGGATGAGAGTCCCACCCACTACACACAGGTGTTTGCCCACCACTATTGTGAAGAAAGCCCTGAGGTAAAGAGAAACAAGGGCGCAGCCAGCAAAACTTTTGGCTGGCAACTCCTGCCAAGGCAAACAGACTGTGCTTGACTGTCTGTGCACTGTTCTGCTTGCAAATCAGGACTGCTGTTGTGGGGGTGATGTAGAGGCAAATGCGGGGCCACTGTCAGGGAGATCTGATTAACCTGTCACCTTGGGTTGCAACTTACATCACACAGACCTGGTTGACAATATGCCCAGACAAACCTGCGGCCCACCATCACATGGGTTTATGATGCCGAGCCAAACACCACCAGCACTCTATGATAATTACACATGCTGATTATCAAAATACTTTGTAACTGATGGCACTTTCTCTTAACTGTCCTAAATAAACCTTGCTTTCCAGGCACATGCACCTGTTAGCTAAATTCCACAGACCGGGTGACATATTGTCTGTGCAATAAAATGTCAAAACCGCCTCCCAATCCCCTCTGTAATGACAGCTCAACAGTTTGCAAGAGTGCTTTAGTGAGTACCAAACCTTGAGTGTAAAAGAAAGAACGTCTACGGCGTGATAGCAATCCCAATGGAGTTGAGTCTTAGTTTTAAAGAGGTCACATTAGACAGAGCTGTATTCTGTCCATCTTTATTGTTGACATGACACTGACAATCTTTCCTACTCCATCTGTGACAGCTGACCTCCTTTGTCTACTAACTCCTTGTCCCTCCCCAGTGCTGGAATGGGGGTGGTGTCTGTCAGACACAAAACAAAAGAAACGTCTCCACCCCCAGAATGTAGTGCCAGCCGGCGAAGGTCCCTCTCCTCTTTTTTCTGAGTCTCTATGCATCTCCACAGGGGTGCAACTGGTAGCTGACAACACTAGTGGGGTCATCCCTGGCTGGGCACAGCTTCAACCTCAGCACTCTGGCCCCTGTGGCCCCTGTTGACCCTTGGTTTTGATGACAGACTGGGTCTTTGTGAAGCAGTGCCCTGTCCAGGTGAAGACAAGGAAGGATGACAATGGCAGGAAACATAAAGGCGATGTAGGTTGGGGGACAGCCCTGTGAGGTGAAGGGTCAAGCTGGACAGTTGAGTGATGAGTGCAGCTGTGGACACATGGACCTCCGTCTCCGTCCTTTGGTTCGGCCTTCCATGTCAGCTGATGTTGCTTTTGTCTTGGGACAAAGACTTCACTAACTCTCAACAAGTTGGAAAAAAGTAATAATCACAGGCAACAGATGTACCATGCCACATAATCTGAGTGTACAGCAATTAATTTGACATCCTAACTACAATGTGAATCAATTCCCCATGTTTTAAAAGAATAAAGAAATAAAAAAAAATGATGTGATTTTTATAAGAATTTTAGAAAAAATAAATGTTTCAACAACAAAGCAACATGTATCGTTTTAAAGAATTTATTAGAGGCATTCTGTAAAAAAAAAATGAATGTAAACAAAATTATGCTTATTTGTATACTTCAATATGAATTCTCAGTGGATTACTAATCATATATGATATATTTCTTCATCTAGATGCTGCTTTACTACAGAATATTATGCAGATTTTGCTCTTTTCAGTAATGCATTTGTTTGTTCTTCTATTTTTTTCCTCCAAACTCAGTCAGAGGAAGAGCATGCCTATGATACTAATGACAGTTTCAAACCTTCTGCTCAGCCTGTTTAACAATGAAAATCTGACTTCCTTTAAAACACACCTACATCTTGATTCACACATCTTGAGCTGTCCAACTGTTTCCAAAGCCAAAGGTCAATAGCTGCCTTCTCTCCTACTAGCCCACACTGAGAAATGGGTGGACAGAGTTTGCCAAGTCAGGCACAAAACCCTGCTTTGGGTCATAAACACCTCCGTCTGTCCCCCCCACTTCTTTTCTCCTCCACAGAGGTGAGCTGGGTTTGCACTCTGTTAATCTTTCACTACAGGTCTGCTCGCTTTTTAAACTGGCCCACTGGAGAACAGAGGAGGGGAATGAAAGAGGGGTAGTAAAGGACGGGAGTGGATAAAAGAGCAGGAAGAAAAAGCCATAGAGAGGGCCAGATGGGCACCTTCACAGTCCATTTATCAAACCCAATGTGGCCCTCCCCTCCCCTTCCCACTGCTCTCATGTCCTAAACCCCCATGTAATTCTGTAATGATTTTCATTATCATATAATGACCTTACAAAGCCTACAGCAGTTTGCATGGTCAGTACAAAACTCACAGCTGTTCCCTTCAGTGTTTGCTCACCGGCTGTGACAAAGCTTTTTTGGGTTGATTTCTGTTGTGATCTCTTGACTAGGTGAGGTCAGAATGAGGTCAACTCATCCAGAAGGTTCAAAGGTAGTTACACTGTAAGTACAAATGTTACACTTTTCAAAACACAGCAGAGAATTGGATGTTTTTTATGCATGTGCATCTTCAGGGATTGACACACAATTAGTCCTTCCTAAACCATGTATTGTCCGTGTATAAAACCAAATTTCTTCATTTTCAAAACACAGTAATTCTAGTGCAAAGCGTTTAGAATTTCTATAGTTCTGCTGGCACTGTGATAAACCATTTCCTCTCCTAATAGGTCTGTTCCCTGGAGGTTGTGCCTTACTCTTCCATCTGCACTTCCTGTGTGGCTCAACTGCTCTGTTACAGTACAGTCACCCACTCACATAATAATCCATCTATTTCCAGGGTACTCACGAGGCATTTACCGAAGGGACACAGAGGGCAGCATCTATCAAAGACTTCACCGTGTGCATCGGGAAAACCCAGTTACCAGAAAAGCTCATAAGAATAAAAAAGCTCTCATAACTTTGTTGGAGTGAATGAATGAATGGACTGCTTCAGCTAGCAGGGGCAACTGAAGCATCACTCACTCTGAGTGCCTATAAGTCACTTGTGAAAAAAAAAAAAAAAACACTGGTCACCAGGTCCAATTTCTCTTCCTTTCCCTCTTGCTGGTGTTAAAAATGCCCCAGAGGTAGAAAACAGCAGCTAGCAGACCCACGTTCCAGTGCAGAGTGTCGCTTTAACTGGTGTTTAAGAAACAAAAGTCAGCCAGAAACTTAATCAATCAGTGCTGGTTGTTTATGTTTATGTGCCTCTAGCAAGAGTCATCAATCATGCTTTTTTTTATTTTTTTCCACCCTTTTGCAAGCATTATGCACTGAATGAAAACCATGGAAACAAAAGGCAGTATTATTATAAAAGCCTGCCTGTTGCACATTGTGTGGAAACCTAATTAGGATGCCAGTTATAAAAAAGAGCAAAATGAATCAGCAAATTAATTTCAAAAGTCCTATTTTTGGGAGTGCTTTTATGAAAATAAATTATGGTTTGAATACATCTGACTGAAGTGAACTAATTTCCCTCACTATGTGTGTGATTCTTTCATATACCATTTCTTTGATTCAAAACAATGACTTTTCCTCTTTGGAAAGAAACAGTAAGCTTTTGTTCCACCACAAAGAACTAGTTCAAATCAATTCTAGTCAAAATTGATTCTTAGTCACGATCTACATAAAATCTCTAATCAGCACCAGTGTGTCTCACTTAACATTGCACATATCCGTGTTTGGTTTGTTTAAATGCTATCTGTTGACAGCCACTTGACAGGATGACCCCTTGCTTTTTTGTAAGTGGGGGCGCTTGGGATTCAGGACAGACATTTAATGTGTGTAAAGGAGAGGGGAGATATCGGGAGCAGCTGGAGTTCAAACATATTGTGTGGGACATTTGCCCTCCTCCTAAACTAATCTAATCACTCTTTTACTGCTGATAGAGTAAACGTCTGTCGGCCCTGTCGACAAACTGAGCATTTCCTCTGTCCGTCTGTGTTATTGGTTTGGTAAGATCTTAGGGAGGGCTGGGTTAGATCTCAGGCTGAACATGGTTAGTAGGTGGTAACATTGCATTGTGGGTGGTGGCAGAACAAGGATGGCGGGGATCGATTGGGGGTGGGTGTGGCGAAATGGTTTCTAGCTTTCAGCACCTGGAGCTGGAATGCACTATCAGAGCAGGCCCTACATCAGAGCTGTGAGGCGGCGGGCGTCAACACAGCAAAGCAAGGTATGTGGAAACAGTATGTTTACAAGACTCATCTGGATGGGGTGTAGCTCAGGGTCAGCTGAAGGGACACCTCTAAACAGAGAGGCACCGCGGAAGGACAAGGGCAGCCAACCTACATATACCTTTCAAAAGAAAGGAAGTTAGCCTCCGTCAGTGGATTCTACCTCTGACACTTTCTGGATCATGTCTGGTCCAGTGTGTGTGTGTGTGTGTGTGTGTGTGTGTGTGTGTGTGTGTGTGTGTGTGTGTGTGTGTGTCTGACACTGAGGTCAAAACTGTTGATAGCGATAATAAGCAGTGAAACACATGTGAATGCAGATCTAGTGTATACATGCATTCTGATGTGTGTGTGTGTGTGTGTCCTTCCTAGTGTTGAGGGGGAGAGTGATTGAGAGAAGAAACAGCTAAAATAACACAGAATAGGGTGTTTGTGTGAGGCCCTCCTTTCTTTCTTTATCTGCATGAATGGCTAGTGTACTAATCCTTGTGCTCTCTGCCCTTATCGGGAAGGAAGGAAGTGAGTGAGCTTATCCAAGACACACGTGTCGTTGTGATAGCTGTGATAGCTGCCAGGGCCAAGGACCACAAACAAACACCAAGCACACCACAGCATATCTGTGGAATTCACATCAGTAAAACCTGAGTAAAAGTTACTTTAAGTAAATGATCAATGTTGGACATTATCCATCAGTAATAGTTCATTACTTACATTTACTTGTATATATATATATATATATATATATATATGGTTTTTTTTTTCTATTACCTTTTTCCTCATGACACGTACATAATAGCCACAAATGGAACTCATAAGCTTGTAACCATAACACGGGAAATCACATAGTCGAAATCTTTGCCGATCAAATGGTTAGTCATGCGAACACCACTGCTACAGGCAACAGCAATATGGATGTGTCTAAAAGCCAACAAGGAAAAAAATATAACAGAATAATGAGGAATTGTAAAGACATAATAAAAAAGGGTGAGTCCGTGGAAAATCAACAGTTTCAGAGGTTACAAAGAAAAAAATGTATAACATTTTAACTGAATTACAATAACAATGTTCCACCTTATAATTTGAAGCTTCCAGAAAAATTTCACCCACAACATTGTAAATATCACAAGAGGGGTCAAATAGGGGAGACACACATGACCATGTTTTTGGGGAATCCCATACATGCATATGGCATGAATTTACCAAACAGAAGATAGAAGACAGAACTCTGTCTAGGTTTAAAAACAACCATTTCAGATATAAAATATGAAATCATAAAAGTCTATATTGCAAAATTAGATTTGATTGAAACTTATGTGAGTGTGCTGGTGTGTGCTGATGTTATGGTGGAGTATCTTAGTTCACCTGTCTCATATGCCTGTCAGAGATTCATGTTTTGGATGTCCAGTGGAAGGAACAAAGTTGGTGGTACAATGCATTACCTGTCTCTCCATGTCTGTCTCTGCTGGTGTCTGTCTGTCAAGGCAGAGAGCAAGATTTCTGCCATCTCCCTCCTGCCTTCCCCTGCTTGGTCCTCCTCCTCCTCCACCTTACCCAGGAAAAGCATCGTCTGAAAGCAGAAACAAAAGAAAATACAGGTAATGTTTTAACTTGCAGTATCTTGCATTTGCAAAAAAGCTGTTTATGTATACAATCAGTAATGTGGATAAAAATAACCAGAATTTCCCTAAATATTAAACAGCGTAAAGTCAAGTGAAAAGACTACCTGAAGAAACTCCTGCCATCCTAGAGCTTTAATTCTAATTCTGAAACTCACACAGCTCTGAGCCAAGAGTCTATTATAACATCCCTGGGACGGAGACATACAGTAAGTCTAGTATAAAGTCAGTTTCACATCAGAGGATGGGCAAATTACACCCAATATTAGAGTGTGAGTCAATTAATCACGTCCTGCACAGCACAGTGTAATGTGTGAGTATCCCCCTGTTGAACATGAATTACAGTCCGGCTTAAAGTGTGACGTGGCACATCAGTGCTAATCTGAGACATCCTGGCAAACCTTCGCCTCCAAGTCCTCAGCAGCCTCTAAGCTGGTTGAGAGGGAGTCAAATGAAAAAGGATCTGGCAGCCCAAATTAAATGCAATGCTGTCAGCCACACTCAAATCCCTCTTTCCCCTCACCGTCTCTCTCTTCTTCTCTACCCTTCACAGACTCTCTCCCTCTCTGAATATCCTTAAATGTCTCCCCCTCCTTCTCCCAGCCTCTGAGAAGTGATGGATCTGTAACTCTGACTGACTCTGACGCCTTGTTAAGAACAGTCTCTTCCTGTCACATCCACCAGTCAAGCACGTTCATTTCTTCCCATTAAGAGTCATTCGCCCCCCCAAGTCATCCACTCTCTTTTCAAAAAAAACCCCACTATGTAAGGGAACCTTCATTTCTTCCCCTCTCTCTCTTTTTTTAATCCTTTTCTGACAATCCACCTGTCTGTCTTAATTCATGTGAAGATAGGTCTGATTGCCACTGTGTGTGTTTCTAAAGGAGAACAGTATGATTTGCAGACGGGGTAATATGCTTACTTCCTCCACACCACACAGGAAATGTCAAAACATGCAGCAACGTGTGACTGATTACACCTGACTTGGAGGAGACACCAAAGATTACGGTGACCAGTAGGAAGCAGGGATGGCTGTACTCCCTATGGAAACTGTACCTTTCAGTTTAGATCAAACCCTGTCCTCCTGGGATGAGTGACAGGCTGAGAAACTGGCAGAAAGTGCATTCAGAGTCTATCACCAGCTCAGTAGACATCGTATTGCCATGCTGGCCGTGTAGTATAGTTTTAGCGTTCAAGCACAGCTGTGAAGAACAAGTGGTTCATAGTTGATCTAAAACCTGCTGTGACGGGCATCTGTGCCAAAACTGACGAACAGAACAAGTCGCATGAAGTGAAAGACAGCACAGAACACACTCAAACTGAGGTAGTGACATACAAAACGTCAGGATCATAATTAGCACATTTAAAAAATGTACTATTAAAGTATCTCCCTGTTCTACTGTCTATAAAATTATGACTACAATGCATAAATTAGGATTAGTCTAGGTAGATCTGTGTACTTTGTTTTAGCACTGTACCAGAGCTGGAGAAAAGTCTCTCTGGACCCAGTATCATTCTGGAGAAGAGGAAAAACTCTTCGGTTCATATGTATTTCTAAAAACCATACTAAACAACCAATCATAATCACCTTGGGTTGTGCTAGGCCTTGAGAATGCAGTGATGGTGCATTGGAAAAGAGTGTCAGGGGGAGCTGGTTTTGGAAGAACATTTCCACATGGGGTGGCAGGCCCTGGCATTAAATAGTAAAATCCCCACCAAAGAAAATGCCACAAAAAACCACGTGGGGCTTCCTCATTATATGATCCAAATCTTCCTCAAAACTTTCTTTGGTTTGTGAAGCAAAGTGCCTTTGAAATGGTATCACAGAGACAGGAGGATTATAGTCTTCCTCTTTTTATTGACTGGAGCAGTCAGCCAATGGTAGGCTTAGTCCTGCTTCCTGTTAGTCACTAGTGTTGCTACAAAACCCAATGATGCTGATAAAAGCCACTAAGCCACTAGTTAGCAAACCAACGTCTACTAGACTCTCCCATTAATTAAACATTAAACACACTGCTTTAGGTAAGTGAGTACGTTCGTGTGTGAGTGTGATATAAAAACTATTTTAATGTTTGATCTGAGCTAAGTCGGAGTGTGTGTGCACCTCTACTAACATGAGTGCATGTTGCTAAACCTTCGACTCATGGAAGTGTGTGGAAGTGTGTTTGTGTGTCAGAGTCCATGTGTGTATGATCTTATGTTTAGAAGACCCGGTGCTGAGAGAAGCCTTCAGGTTTAGCCCCAGGCTGATCCCCAGGCCATTCAGACACCCCACCAGTTGTTTACTGGTCAAGCCTGGCCTCAGCCGGACCACAGCCCTTTATCTCTGGGCCTCTGTTAGCACTAATCAGCCCCGTCTTTCCATCTATTTACCCCTTGATGACAATAGCTGTCCACAGTCTACACCTCTCTCAGCCTGATGCTGACCACAGATGTCCGATGTCCCTGTGACCCAAGCTGCATCCTGAGGTGAACAAGAGGACAAGGTACCTCCAGCCCTGGTCCCCAGACCCCAAACTCAACCTTGTCTATTTTACTACAGATAGACATAAACATTTCCGGGCCTGTGCATAAGCAGGGTAGGTAAACAAACATACAGCCAGGCTGAGGGGATATTTTGCTTGGTGGAGAGCTGGAGTGATGATAGCGTTCCAAGGCAAGGCTGGCTGGAAGGCAGCCTGGGGCAGCTCACTAACACCTCGAGCCAGGACTGTATCTTAACACCAACAAGCATCTGTCTATTCAATCACATAACAACATGTCACTCATTCAACACAGAATAACCGGAAGATTGTTTGTTACTGCACACTACGCAATATGGTGTACATCACATGAAACTTTACAGAATAGCTCTAACGGGTCACATAATAGCTGAGAAGCAAGTGCTCAAAGGAGGGAAGGTTAAAAAAGGATGCAGAACTGAAGGTTTACACTCCATAAAACAGAGCTACTAGCTGACCACCAGAGTGTCTCAGAAACAGTTAACACCTCATGAAATGCCTTAGCTCACTTTAGACCAGGACTTTGGTGGACCCAGAGCACTCTTAAGCTCACTGGCACTCACTTATATAGGAAACCTGTTATGACTGGAGGCCACAAACACTTACAAATCCCAAATTTACCTCCCCCTATTAACCTTTTTTAACAGACAGTTTTCAGTATTTCCAGTCCAAAATAGACCCTCCGGATGATGGATGGTTACCTAAAAATCCAGAGTAAACTGGTGACACCGACCACTTTAAGTTGATGGCTGTTGTTAATTTGCCACCACCACAGTGGCATCCCTCCAATGAGCACCTCTTCCTGTCTGACTAGCAGCCTTCATGTCGGTCTCCCAGCCACTAGCATGTGTAACAGGCCCAGCATCAGGCCAGCAGACTCCCCTGTCTCTCCATGTGCCAAACTGCCTGCGTGCCAATATGGAGGCAGGCATGGCTCTAACTAGTAATCCATCCTCCTGACTGTTGAGCTACTGCTGGGACCTTTAACTCACAGTGATGGCATGCAAGCACTTAAAACCTACAGAAAAAGCAGTTCTATATTAAAAACTGCATTTACAGCATTAAGTTGCAAATTTAATCCAGATTGTTTCTATATGGAGTGAGCAGTGTTTTTGAGGAAAAATCGTGAAAACTTTTAGCTGTAGAAAAGACTGTTAATCCTCGAGCCATAGTGTCAACACAGAAGTTTTAACATGGCCTTGTGGGATAAGTATACATGCCTGTGTTATATTTTTAGAGTTGAAGAGAGTAAGTGTTGTAGCCCAAACTTAAAGCTATAACATGTCATATTTCCACATTAAAACATTTAAAAATATCTAGGTCTACATTATATTTATTCATTTGTTTGCTTACATCATTAAAATTCAATGAAATCCTTACATTTATTCAATATAACAGGGAATATCATTTGGTCACCCATCAATACCATCATATCCCCTTTATTAACGTTAATATCACTTAATGCCAGTTTATGAGAATGAAGTGACATAACATTAACATACATCACTGAGCCTGATATCTGTCATGTCAGGTACATTTTCATCAGCAAAGGTGGTGAAAACAAGTATTACTGTACATTTTGTCATTTTAATGTTAACCCTGGTGTCAAAGATTATCATATAAGAATGTGGTTATGTTTCATAGAAGGCATAATAGATGAAGCTGATAGAGGCTCATAGTATGCAATATTTAGGAGGATTAAGGAGGTGGTAAGTGCAGAAAAAAGTATAGTATTCATCGTAATGTTTGCAGTAGTGTACAATCAAGCAAAAATAATATTTGTTCTATTTCTATATCATCAAAATGAGCTGTATATGTCTACACAGGGAGTGGTTCACCTCCAGACAGTCTCCACAATGTATTGCCTTGCTTTCCTTATTCAGTTACTATCCCCTAGTCTCAAAAGCCAAAAATGGGCAAAACAAACATTGGTTCTAATGAGGGACTTGCTGTGTTTTTTTTTCTAGCCATCATAGGTGAGGAAGAGGAGGGTATCAGCTGGATGCAATCAATCATTTTACTGGCAGATGTTACAAAATATCACACAATGAACCTTAAAAATATTGACTTAATCCCTTAAAATCAGACTTCATTTTAGCAGTTACGCATCCTTCTCACTGAATAAGATACCAGGTGGGATAGGGATTCAGGACAGATGGACAATTTTTAACACAGCAATAACATGAGTCATGTAAACTGAGTAATATGTATTATTCCTGACACTCCTGCCATCATTTTTGCCTTTTTCTTAACTCTCTGCTTACTTCCTCTGGTCCACCTACACAGTGAGCACATAAGCCAGTAAGCTCAAGCTTTATAGTTTAACCCTTTTTTCTCGTCCACTGACTTCTGCCATAGTTTGAAGTCAGCTGCTCTGACATCCGATTTCATAGGCCTGGGAAGTGGGAGCTCGGTAGACTCTTGGCTGTCTCCATTGCCTTTGCCCTTTTAATACAAGAAACCAATATCACTTTGACCGCTGGTGGAAAAAAAAAGCATCACACACCTTGCTCGGGGTAATGGATAGTTTCTGCTCACTGATATAAACAACTTGGGAGCTATGATCCTGCCAAAGCTAGTTCCAGTCTGGACAAGGTATCTGTGTGTGTTTGGCGCATGCCACCACCAAGTTACTTTGCTCCTGGGGGGACTCTCCACTGGTGGAAAAATTATATTAGCCCAAGAAGAAATAAGCTCAGACAGCATTCACTTTTCTGACATCACACTAGCAGTCATAAAAAGTGTGTGCATGTGTGTTTTTTTCACTGTCTGCCTGCTGTTACATGATTATAAATGGCTCAAAATTGAAGCACATCATAAATTAAATTTCTTCAGTTTCCAATATGTAAGATTGGTTGAAAAAGAGTGTGTGTGTTTGTGTGTGCATGCGAGTGCTGTCAGGGCAAGTGAAAGCCGTCACTGTTTCTGGTCAGGAAGGACAATGAGAAACTATAAAAATGGCCTCAGGAAGATGGTATATTTATAGCTGTGTGTTGTGAGCTGTCATAAGATTTTTAGGTAACAGTCCACTTCTTTACCATCACTCCAGTAACAACTTCAAAGACATTTCAAACGGCTATTTTTCACATCTCTTTATAGCTAATTAATGCATTGAATTAAACAAAAAATCTTTCTACAACAACACAAGCGAATAAATGAGTAACTTTACATTTGTTACAAAGACATAGACTGTGCTCTGTACATATGTGGTTTTGTTAATCTGTTCTCGTGGTCTCCGTGGTGATACAAAACCAGGCCTTTCTGCCAGATTGACCTACGCAAGGTCACAGGAACCATCAATTATGTCAACCAGTAAAATAGCCTTCACTACACACAGCAGATTATATGGAGTGTAAAACATTAGAAAAATGTGTCTGAAACATCAGAGTAACATGTTTGAAGTGACAAAGGGTTGGGGGGTAGAGACACTCCCAAAAAGGGAAGACTCTTGACAAGTGATTTTGTTTGAAGGCTTTGTAACATACTCAAGTGGGCAGGGATGCCTTCTATGGCCCCAACAGCAGTCCATCTTCTGGGGAGAATACGAGCGCGATGGAAGGACATATGCTTTCCACAGGGTCAAATGAAGCAGAACCCTAAAGCTTTTGTGGTACTCCCCTTTGGTGGCGAGAATAAAAGACAAATCTGTTGTTGGATGGCAGTCCGATAGGCCCACAAATATCACATAAGAATTCACCAGCCTGTTTGTTACAAAGCTTTTGACCCTGTCTGACGATGAAGAGTGCAGATCCAGTTGGCTTTAACGGCTAAAACCACATAGTTCTTGGTCTGAATGAGCTCTCCAACAGGCTAGGTCAAGGGGACATACACACACACTTGTGCAAACTCTTCACTGGCCTGGCAAGAATGCCTCATCCATCCATCACAAGAAAGCTTTGAGAGGCGCTTTGACTAATTCGGGACAATGAAGACTGAGCTGGACAGAGATGTTTGCGATGAGCGTGACACTCAAGCACCTTCTGCTCTGTTGAAACCCCCTTTCTCTCCTTTAGTATATGAAAGCTGAGTCTAGATTCTAGCTAGATAGCAGATTGTGATCAGCACCTCACTCTCCTGCCAGTAAAAAGCTTTTTGCTGACTGGGGCCAACGCCAGCTTTTCTAAGCCCATGAGTTACAGTGTTATACACACTGCACCATACTTCAAGTCTTCAAAAATGCTAAACCAATAAAAAATGGTTTCAATCTAGACCCACTCACATAGGGAAATTTGGTTTTAGAGGGGGAACGTGCCTCCAGGGGCCTGAAGTGTAGTGATTCTTCAATATCTACATCTGAGTGAAAACTGTGGAGCTGCTGTATCGTGAAACTAAACAGACATCCTTATAATATATATCCAGACTGACATCACATGTCAAAGACCTATTAAGGTACAAGAGAAGAGAATGACTATGTTTAAAGAAAAACAGATTGGGATCTCCAAAACTGAAAATTCCCCTAGCAAATGAATATTGCATTCTACTACACAATCCACACAAGCTCTGGAAAGTAGAGGTTTTTTTAAAATAAAATTGGAAAAACTTAGCAATATTTTTTAAATCTGTTTGGTTTGTCTGTTTTATTTGGGATGGGAAACTATCACAGTTTATTTGCTCACATATTATAATTACAAATGCCTAAATCTTGCATATTGCTTTGTAAAACAATCCCTGTATTATCTTAATACATGCCTAGAGCTGTGAAAAAGATACATATTGTGAAATTTTCAGAAGCTGTTTATTAGATAAATACCCTATAATGGTAAGTGGCAGAAGAAGGATGGGAGGGTCCTAGCCACAAAAGGCACTATAAGGTGAGTACTGATAAACCAGAGCCAGAAATGACCTGTAAGACATTAGACCATTGATATAAATCATGAATTTTATACAGAATATGCTATATGTGAGCAGTTTAGGAATGTGTATTGCATCTTTATTTACTATGGATTAAATAGAGTACAGAAAACATTTGAGAAGACAACTGAAGCGTCATCCTTTAACTATCATTCAACACAAACTCTTTTTATGTGATGATAAATGAAAACAGTATACACTATATGTCACAAATGAGTAGAAGTATGTTTAATAGCTCAGTTATGCTTGTAAAAGCAGCTCACGTGCCTACAATTCTTTGTAGACAACACAGGTATGTAGCAATAGACAATGACACTCACACATAACTGGATTATGGACTCATACTCTATAAGATGATGTCTACTTCAATCTGGCAGAGAAGTCAGACATACTTTATTGAAACAGTTATTACACTTGATACTATATGTTTAAAACATATGATGCAAATTAAGTTAAAAAAAAAGTGCACTGACATAATACGAAGGGGAATTAAAAGAGAATTTAATACAATGTGGATTGAATTACATATGACGTCTTGGTATGGCCTTCTACAGATTTTACCATAAAACCAGTGAAAATAAGACGCTAATATTGTGCTATTGCTGTTCCCATCTGCTGGTTAGCGCCACCAGTTACCACTGCAGAAAAGGGATAAATAATACTAAGCCCACCTGATTTCCCCTACATTAACAAAGTATACTGTTCCCCCCGTTGGGTTATGTGTGTGATTGCTCCCCACCCAGGGAGTCTGATGAGAGCGGCTAAGAGGTGTTTATGAGACTGTTAGCCAGGAGAGGATGCCGCCCTGCAGCTCTCGCCCAAATAAAAGAGCCATTTATTACATCCAACATGACCCTCTCATTACACACAAATAGGAATTAATGAGCGCTATATCGGGCACTCCCAGTGGAGCGAGGCGGGGCCCACTAAAGGACTAGCGTTAATTACACTGTCCTACATCTCACCCATTTAACACTACCCATCAGATTGCTCTGTCTATGAGGGAAAGGATAGGAGGGTGGAAGTATCTCACTACCTGGATAAACGGCTGCAATTAGCTTCGCTGGTGTGATACGGCCGAAAAAGACACTTAAAATTTCTAAAATCAAACTTTCTACCTCTTTGACGTTTTTGAAGATACGAAATTTAATTGAAAAGTCAAATATTTAAAATCGCACCAAGTAAATATTTTATCTTAAATAAAGTATGGTCTTGCCTTCCGACACTTTCCTAGCCAACTTTATTGAGGCAGAAAAACACGTAAGAATGGTTTCACCATGGAGTACACAGGACAGATCAGTAACTGACAGGGCAGGTTTCAAACAAGTCCAGTAAAAGCATAAGTGAACATTAAAGTTATTACCCAAACAGTCTGTTGTAAAACTTAATTAGATCCCACAAGCCAACCTTCAGGTTTATGTAATTACTGTACTTACGTGTGCACAGACTGCTGTGCAATTTATTGGACAATCATAATGGACACTCTGAAATAAGGCTTGAAAGAGTTTTTAGTGATGTAAACTTGTGCCGATGAGTCCAAACAGCAAGTAAAATGTGGACATATGAACCATATAATGGTCGAAACTACAAAAACAGACATCGGTTGTAAAAAATGGGATTTTCCCTGAGGGGGTCACCACGGGAGAGCATCTGCTTTACCAGAAAACACAAGTATCAAGCGTGATCTCTGTTGGGTTATCTTTTTCACAGTGTATATACTGTTCTTTGAAAGGTGTGCAGACAACAAAACAGGGCATGGGACTTCCCACAATGCTCCCAGGACTTGTACTTCCTCCTGAACGTACTTGCATCCCCGCGTAACAACATCAGCTTTTCATTTCTTTCTCGTTTTACTTTCCCTCATGCACTCCGACTTAAATCTTGACCGTTTTCTGTCTCTACCTTTACCTCTGAAAAATGCAACACCCTCCCTCCCTCACTCGTTTCATATTCCCTGTTCCACCTCTTTAAATTTTCTCTACCAAAGAAATGATACAATTATCATTAACATCTTTTCTCATATTTCTTCCTTTTCTTCATGTTTCATCAAGCAAATCAAACAATTTTACAGTGTCTTCACATCAGGATTACTCCATTCTCTCTAGTCATTGTTTTCAAAGAGGGCTTTATGTACTTAAAACCCCAACACGATAGTTGCTCCAGTGAGTCTGAGGAATTAGTGAGGTGTTGAGGTATTAAGTGGTTGTTATTTTTCGGCGCTGGTTTCAACAAAAAGCTGATTAAGGACAAAATCTTCACCACACTAGAGACCTTGTTTATAACTCCTCAGCAGAGATGAAATGATGAAGAGCGTCATTTGCTAGTATAGTAATTTGTGATATTTTGTTTGTACGGTTTGTACAGTTTGCAGTTTATATTCAGTGTGTGTGTGTGTGTGCGCATGTGTGTGTGTGTGCAGAGAGCCACAGTTGAGTGGTTGACCATGAACCCGTCCCCATTTTTATTCCCAGTCCAGGTGACTTTTGTTGCATACGATTCCCCTCTCTCTAACCTTTTTCCTATTTCCTCTAAAAAAAGTAGTCACGTATTATTTAGTTTTAGACACACTGAAAGGTATTAAACATTTTTCAGCAAAATGAACATTATCACTATACTGACAGGAACAAGTGCAGTGAATCATTTCCTGTGAGAAAAAAGCTTTCTTCACTTGGATCATTGATTAATAGCTGGATACTGTAAAGGTTTGTGCTGCCTATTATGATGTCATAGTGAAGCTGACCTTTGACCTTTTGCCAATAAAATGTTATGTCATCAGTTTGTCATGCTACACAGTAGTGTGAAATTTTGTCAAAATCAGTGTATAAATTCTAGCGGTATGTTTTGTTTTGCTTTTTATAACCAGAAGCTTATCAGTTGATCAATCTGATAAAATGTAATTAAGTTATTCTTCTTATTCAGACTGAGAATTAAAACCAAACTAAAAAATATGATGCCTTGAGTCACAGCTGTTGCCAACATAGAACCATAAGAACCCGGAATGTACTGTTTGTGATTCCAACTAAATTTGAAGGATTTTTTTTTTTTTTTTACTGTTCCCTTTGTGGATCTATATTTTAGGTGGGCTGTTTTCATTTTCAGTAATTGGTTTCATTTACAAGTGTAGGCGATATGAATCCCTCTGAGACAGTGACTGTGATTAAGGGCTATAGAAATAAATATGAGCTGAATCTGACTCCCCGTACAAATAAACAATAATAATGACACCAGCTACAAGACCTGATGAAGATCCGGATTCAGATTCGAATGCTTTTTATTAAAACTGTGTGCACTGAATTTAGAGTCAGGGCTTAATTTTGTTCTTACACAGCAGAGCTCAGCACCAGATATCAGAGTGTGTGTATGTGTGTATTGCTATTTCTGACAATCAACGCTAAGCTCAATTCTGACCAAGTGATGAAAAACCGCAGTGATGTATTCACTACCCTGTAAGATTAACAATGTACTAAAACAGAGCACAGATTCAACAGATATTAGCTGTTTTCATAGCTTTTAGAAACAAATCATTGTCGTAATTTCTTTTACTCCACTACTTTGACGCGATTGCCTGCGAGAGTAAACAACTACACCTGGATCAAAGTACTGGAATAATTATATGTCAAGCGCTGGTTAGTGCTAATGTCTCTAGTCAGCTATGGGAGGGGCGGACTTTGCTATGAGATGCTCTGAAATCTCTCTTTCATCTTTTTATACTTTCCCCCCCATCAAGGCACTTTTCAAAGCACACATGAAAACACACACACACTACTTCTTTGCATCTCTCGCCCTCTTTTTGTATGACACAGGAAGAAGCTAGGCCCTGCAGCTAACCCCGCCGTCCGCGCTGAATGCGATTAAGCTGAGCAGTGATTAATCTGGGCTGCCCCATAATTCCTCTTTACCACTTTAATGGATGTTATCTCCCCTCCTCTGAAGGCTTATCTTGCTGATCGGGGCCAAGGATGAGGAACGGGAGAGGAAGAGGAAGGGGTGACTATGAGTTGTGTGTGTGTTTGTGTGTGTGTGTGTCGGGGGGTAGAATCACACCAAATCCATACAGAGGTAAGTAAATGAATAAGTAAGTAAATAAGTGAGTAAATAAATAAATACAGGGATTGAGGGAGCTGCTAAGCGGATAAGGCAGATCAGTCTCTGTAAAGTGCTCATTTGTTTTCTAAGAAGACGAGACAAGCCGCCTTCAAAGCCTGCTGATACAGTAAAAACACTGTCAACATCACAATTCACAGACAAACAAAATAAATTATCCAAACCGCTGTCAATAAAATCCCCCACCCCCTCTTTGTAAAGATGAGGTGTACTCCATACTGTAGCTGACAGTTGTATACAAAGACCAAAAAAAAGTGAGGGGTTTTTAGATGAGCTCATTTTTTCTTATAAATGGCAGTGACGTAAAACAATGGCATAGTTTCATTGGTGGTTTCCACATCGTGACATGACCCACGGGCCTGACATGAAGTCAATGAAGGTTAAGTTCCTCTAATACATTCCCAATTCAGTCATACGCAGCCCTAAACAATTTGGCCCAGGTCTACACCTATTGTAAAAATGAAAACACACCTAAGCTTTCAGGACAATGACTTACATCCTGTTATTGAGAAATAATTACACACATATATGATGAATCATTTTAATCATTTTAAATGAGGATGTGCTCCACATGGAATTGTGTTAAAGAAAAAAAGATGAGGTGGTGTCAGGCATTGTTCTCTAGCAGATAATACATAGTAAATTGTGTGCACACTATGCATCTATGTGTAACTGTGTGCATTTTAAATTATGTATGAAGCAAAGTTACAATATGTACTGTATTTAGTGCATGTTAATTGAATTATTATTGTTCTGATCCCAAAAAAAGGCAGCTTTTTTAGCTTCTGATGCTACAGGTTACGGAATAATATAAAAATCTGAGGGTGTATAAAAGTATTACTTTCAAGGGGACCTTCAGCTCAGAAATATTCTTTAAATTTTCCATATACGACACTACTAAATATAAACTTGTCTTTATTAAACCTGTCCTTTTTGTCCTTCCGTGTCTGTTTATGTATATAAATACATGTGTGGGATTCAAGCTGAGGAGTGACAGGGTTAAACCTGTTCGTAGCTCTTTGTCCCGCTTCAGCTTACTGCGATGTTGCAGAGAGATTCTGTCATAGACAAACCTCAGTGGGATTCCATTCACAACCAGTGTACATCTTTAGGTACAAAGCTGCAGGCTGCATTGGCTCCAGGTAACATAAACGCTCCCTTCAAGCCACCGCGTATCTGCCCATGAAAATTCTCTAAAGGGGTTTAAGCATTTACGCAGAACACTATCAGGCACTGCCGAAAATTCAGCTTACCCTGTTGAATAGGGACTTCAAAGAGAATTGCAAATACCTTTGCACCGCTACATTTTCTCCCTTCTCTTTTTCTCGCTCTCTCTCTTCACTCTGTCTCTTCGTGCTTCTTTTCATTTTATATTTCCAAACACAAACTGTGGCATGATGTAAAATGTATTATCAGCCATATATTTCCTCTTTAAATGAATAATAACAATAATCTTTGAGTAATTTCTTTTTTATGCGGCTCTTCTAAATAGGGCAAAGCAAGCAAGCTAATATAGAGCCGCGGGTAAACAAGGCCGTGCAATAATGAACGTGTGGATTAGGCTTCTAGTCTATGTTGTGCGATAAGAAAAAACAGCTGCTACTATCCAGGTTACAGCACATATTGACTGTCAATGAAGGATAAACTACTGTATGGCTTCCTCTGCTCACACTGTGGACAAACTGTACACACACACACAAATAAATACAAAAAGCACATTAATACAAACAGCTTCGCATCCATATACACACAGCAACATACGGCATGAGAACCACAGAGGAGTGGAATATAATAAATGTATAAGCCTGTTTGCGCGGTATAGGTCTTAAAATGCAAAACAATATGATGCATAAACACAATGTGATTGAATATAAGAGATAATAAATGGTTTCATAATGAGCAATAAAAAGGTCTTTAAACAGTTTACTGCTTAGTTCACACTTATAATTAATCTGGGTTCCATGTGTGCATATAAAGT
>JAPTMW010000018.1:45552684-45565066 GCA_029822955.1 Ostorhinchus angustatus | reverse complement strand
AATTAAAACAATATTGCGTGGGCAACTGTGTCTTTACAGTCATCAGAGTGTTTAATCATTCCAGAGAAAATTATTTACAAAGGAGCACCTAATGATTTTTGCAATCTCAACACACGCTGTATTTGCTTTGTTGCTTAGATACTTAGTGTTAATAAAAGTGATGCACAGGGAAGAAAAACTGCACTGTTTGCCATTTTTGTAGCACAGAATTAGTGGCAAACATTATGAGAGAGCAAGCCATTAAAGTAAGAAATAAGTCTTAATTTATGGTTCTGGTCTGTTTGTCATTTGGCTTGGCTACTGCTTTGTTGCATAAGCATGTGTGGAATAATTATGGACACACTAAGATGGGATTCATAACGAGTGTGAGGATGATGAGGGCTGTGTAGGAGGAGGAAGCGACTGCAGCCCTTTGCAACAGCACCTCCAGATGTGCAGACGGAGGCCGCAACCCTTGTGTGGTTCTACTTTAAAAGCAGTGGGAGAGTGAACATGGCCCGTGAAGGTGATGCACCAGGTCTAGCGTGTGCATTCATGTGTGTTGGTACAACCTCACGATCAAGTATTTCAACCCACATGTCACGGGAACATGTGTGTGTCTCAGAAAAAGTGTTGGCCGGACTTTGTTCTCGCAGCTGATAGTTTTACAGATGCAGCCAGAGAACGCTGCGCTGTCTGTAAAGCATATGTTAAAGGACACAAAGATTTATTGGTGACAGGTTACCTGATTTCACCCTGCTAGTCCTGACACACAATCAAAACACATTCTTTCGCTTACACACAGACGCACCAATTCTCCCAAACACCCGGCCTCACCTTGATGTTTAAAAGTCAATGTTAAGTGCCTCTTGCCCCAGATCATCTGCTCAGCTGGTTTCACTGGTAATGCACTTCAACTTCAAGTATCCAGCAGCTGATTGTCGTCCAAGCCACTCAAAGGGGGACTGCAGTATCTCTGCTGCTCACTATCCATTTCCAGGGTTCTGAATGCAGCTCTGGGGAACCAGGTGTTACTTCCTCTTGCTCTTTTTCAATATGATGGAGGTGGCAATTCTGGTCAGAGGGATGGAAAGCATTAACGCTAAGGCCGCAGCTTTGTTAAGTCAACTGGTTTTCCCAGCTGCTCAACATGAGAGCGAAACAAGATTCTCAAAGCAGAACATTTATTAGCCTTTTTCCTTTGTCGGAAAAGAACCATGTCGTCAATTTCTAATCTAATTGTCATGTTGTGCGCTTTTTTTTTTAATATCACATCTGTGCATTTCATTCAAGATATATTAGAGCAAACAACTTCTTTCCATAGTTTGGTCTGAAATTTTGCAGATTTTTTGTATTTAAAGCTGCAGGAGCTGAAATCAGGACACTGTAATAAATGTCTTGATAGGTATTTCCATCCAGAGTTGAATTAACATTTGACCAAGGTCTTGAATTGATGATCGGATGCGGTGTAAAGTCTGCTCTATCACATTCCAGAGATGCTCAACAGGGTTCAGGTTTGGATTCTGTGGTGTTCAATCCATATGTGAAAATAATGTCTCATGATTCTTGAACCACTCTATCAAAAACCCAAAAACTTAATAATTCCTGGCATTGTATGTTCATGTTCTCTGGCAAATGAATAGTTGTTTTAGAAATGAGATGCAACTCAATGCATCAGTTAAATGACTAACAGCAGAAATGATCAAATGGAAGGCTCTTACCTATTTCTTTTATTAAATCCAGGTGGGGATGTTTGTTTTTTTTTCTTTTGTCTTTGCCAGGCAATATATAAATGCAAATGAGCTGATGTCATTTCATGCTGTTATTGAAAGGAGAAGCCACTTTTTCTGACATGGAGTAAAGCAGGTCATGTCTGACAAAGTCTGATCAGTGATTGGTATTTACACCTGTCAATCATGTATTTAACGGTGGGGTAGGAGATGTTTTCCTGGAGCTTTTTTTTTTTTTTTTTTTTTACTGTATTGCTTAAAATCTCCTTCACAACCCGATTGCAACCAATTAATTAAATGCTCTAACACAAAAATAAAACATTTTAGCCACCTGTGGAACGGACAGGACTGAAAAGACACCATCCAATCATTTTAACCGACCCATCGAAATGATTGAATGGTGATATGTCTATCAAACCGCCATTTGTCCCTCCCCCCTCTGTTTGTACCCCTCTTCGGGCATGAAATGGGACTTCTCAAAGGCTTGGAGCACTCATACAAGAAACAAAGCCAGAGCCAGAGCTTGGATAGTTATATTAGCTATGTTAGGATGTAAAGTTCACCGGAAAACTAACGTAAATCACTAGGGAATATAACGTTAGTCAGATAGGTATGAATTGGGGCAGTTCTGGGTGTTGGAGGAGACTGAATGAGGTACGCACGGACCTGCGAGTCGAGGCCGGGACCAGAGGCGGGTGAAGTGATGCTGTGCAGCGTTCGTGAACCCATTGCATGTTCTGGTACTCTGGAGGCGTGGCTTTGGGGCGATGTCTGAAGAAAAGGGTTTGGACTTTTGAATTGCGTATTTTCAAAATGTACCTTGCTCGAACCGTTTCTCCAAGATCTTCTGCCCTATCTTTAACCCTATAACGCCAATCGTATCATATTTGATACATGTGTTTCGAAGCCCTCTACATGATCACTGTGATTTTTTTTTTCTTGAAAATCCCAATGTATACAATTAGATACATGCAATAGACAGATAATCCACCAGGGGGGAGGAATTCGTTCAGCAGAGGCCATTCCAGTGACTCTACAAGACTATTATTAATGAGGAATGAGGCAGAACTTTGAAATTTTTAAAAGGAATTATCAATTTGTTAGACATGTTTGTGTAATATTACGTTTTTGTTTGTTCAAAAATAATCCTATTTGAGTAGTGAGACCTGATGTATCAAATATACTATATGATACAAAACTGAAACTCACACATGGAAATTGATATTTTAAAAAAATGTTTGGGTTGTTCAAAAGGACCAATAAAGGCTCCAGTTTCAAAGAACTGGAATTTTCTGTCAATGATTTCATGGTTCAGGCTTTACAGGATTAAACATCCCCTGCCTGTCTGAAAACACCTGTGATGAGCCAAAATCTGTGTGACGTGGAATAGATTTTCTACAGCTGGAAATGACATGTAAGGAGTGGATACATACAGTAAGACTTAAACCACTTCAATTACAATATACTGATAGGAAAATTGGAATTAATGCTAAAAAACTTTCAAGCGCTGGATCTTTAAAGGTCCAGTGTGCACTATCTGAGCCTCCTGGCGACTAAAAATCTGATAAACATGAAAACACAAAGAAGAGGAAAAACCATAAGAGGTCCTTCCTAGAGTCATTGTTTGTTTTAATCTGTGCTTTTTAGTTGAGGAGACAAAAACTATTCTCCTCTCTCAAACATAGTTGGCACCGCCTGCTGCAAAACAAGAAAAAAAAAAAGAAAAGGAAGTCCATTCTGGTCTGCAGATCTCAGCTCCTGTATTAGATATAAACAACTCAGGTAATAAACTGAAAACATAATGATGACTATTAGAGCATGTTCCATCTCCCTAAATCTTACCCACTCACCCTTTCATAAATCTCTTTCCTCCTTGTGCCAGCCGGTAGTCTCAGATGCAAGCGCTTTTGTTGGTAATAACAGAAAATTGGCAGTGCTGTACTTGTATATTTCTGCGTTCCAGTTCTGACAGCTACATCGGATAAATCCAGCGTCAGTGCGGGTGCCATTGCCACTGTTTTAGCCACATGCACAGCTGTGTTAGGACACAGTGGCCCTCTACTTGGAACTATGAGCCATGCACCAACTCTTTCCATAACTCCCAAGTGTTGTATTAAGACTTTATAGCCCTATATTCAAGTATATGTGAGCATAGGTTTAACATGCCAAAACAATCTGCCCTCTTTGTACTCTGTCAGCAGCTCAGACTGTACTTTTTCCATGACTGCTTTTATTCACCGAGCATGTCTCCTGACTTTCCTGTGATCACCTGTGATATAGTAATAGAGCGCAGAGCCTTTGATGGACTGAAACAACAGCCAAAATGATGATTATATACCATGCCTGGTCATGAAGAGACGGCAACAAAGTTCACATTTTGTTCTAAAAAGCTTTCCTTTGATTTTTCCATTTCAAAGTCTGGTATCATACAAATATGCCGGGCAGAGATTATGCCCCCCCCCCATCCCTACCCCCCCATTTTATACATGCTGCTCTCATCACTGAGAATAGAGTGTATCCATAATAACTTGCACATGTCCCACTTTTGTCTTTGTGGTTTTCATTCGGCTATAAATTGAAGGTAGACACTTTTTTTTTTTTTTCTGGGTCTCTCTTTGGGTGATGTGTAAGACAGGTTTAAATGGATGTAATTTCACTTTGAAGCAATTGTGTGAGTCATTAAGTGGTGCCAGTTTTGCTGTACATTGCTGGTGGTTTTTGGAGCAGCGTAAGGGCACTCCAAGTCACCGTACTTCAGGTCCGTATCCAAAAAAAAAAAAAAAAAAAAGAAAAAAAAAACATCTGGCAGTCATTCTGGTGAGAAGGCGAGTGCCAACACGAACACATTAGGCGATGGACCAAATGCTCTAAACCCTAGACTAACACAGAGCGCATGACAACCAAAATCGAAACCTTTCGCGAGCTCCCGCATTTGCACTTTATTCCGCGTTGTGTTCCTCTAAAGATTTCCCTTCCCTGACGCCAGCGCTCTCTGTAGTGAAACCGATCCTTATTGAATTATGAAGGAAGCATTCGCAACCGTGTAGCCCAGCCACTCTCAAATCCGCTGTGGTCGGCATAAAGGAGATGGTTAATTTTTACATTAGAGGGACTAGGAATGATTTGGTGAGTGGCATGTTGTCACTACTCCCCAAATGACCCCTAAACCCTCTGGTTCCTATTGGTACATCATGGTTACAGTTTAGTTGACAACCCATCTATTCTAGGAACACAAAGAAATATATTTTTCCTGACAAATATGTTGAAATCCCTGCTTTCTGATTTATCCAATAGTGTCCCGGTTATTTGTTTCTCAATATTCCCTTGGAAGGCACATTCATATTTTTTTGCACACCCTTTTATTTTATGGGATTAAAATACACTTGTAAAATTTTGAATTACTTGACTTTAAATTCACTGAGTGTGAGTCATTTAATAATCTTGGCCACATTTGTGCAACTTCTGATCATGAATGTTTAATAAAGAAGCTACATGGCTTGTATCCATCCGCTTTCTCTGAAGCAGCTTCAAATTTGCTTATCGTAATTTATCTTAACAGTGTTTTGCTTTTGAATAAAACTTCTCCCTAAACAATTTTATAAATCCTTTCTGTCAGACAGATTTGTGGTATTTGAATCGAAATGCTCTCTGGAATCCTTTCACCCAGCAGATTTATAGTACATCATCTGAATCAGCGGGGCTGGTGTCGTTTGCCAATAACACTCTGGAAAAGGAACCGTACTGCTTTTCAGTTATTTTTCAAAACTGGTGAAGAAATACCCTTTGAAGTCCTGAAGTGATAAGTTGTAAATCAGTGACAAATATATACTCTTAACCTGGTATCGATTACATTTGAAGGCGAGGTCGAGAAATTAAAATTGTATATTTTGTTTTTAAAGTCAGCACTGTGTACAGCACATTTTTCAACACAGTAACATAATAAAAGTCATTTCTATTTAACTCAAAATGTTGCTGATATTTTATTACTAGAAAAATATTACCAGCTACCCTTCACATTTTCCTAATCTTTTGTTCTTTACCAAACTATCCACCCACCCAACTACTGTTGCCCTCGTGCTTTTCTTCCCACAACAGGACTGGGGCCTGTTGGCAAGAAGCTCAAGGTAAGGCATCGTTTTTATCCCAGCAGAAGATATCTCATTTCAGACCAAAACATCTTGAATGTGACTCTGGATGGAAAAATCTGGAGCAGTGGTCCACTTCTGACCTTGGGGAAATGCTAACTCTGTGGCTTCACAGAGATTTAACAGTTGTCATGAAAACATTAAATTGAGACCACTGCATCTGGCAGTCAGACATTAATGCCGGTACATCACAATGCTGCTTTTCAGTGCCAAGCAGCGGTGACTCATTTCTGATAAACATCTGCATCATAAAATAAAAGCGTGGCCTTGCTTGCATCTCTGCAATGGTACAGTGAATATCAGTAATGCGAGCAAGCAATTTTTTCACTGAATTATGACTTTATTCAAAGCATACAGCTGCAACATATTGGGCACAGCTCTGGAGCAAAAATTGGGTCCTCTTTCATGGTTTCATTATAAACACACAGATTAGTCAATTATTGGTATAATTAAAGACGTTCTAAGCTACACTTCCATAAACACACTGGCATTGTCTATATTAACACTGAATATGTTTGTATTTAATGATATACTTAACTGAAGGAGTGTAAACATTTGACACTCATTCATCTTGGATACAATAAAAGCTAGCTAAACTTTGTCTACCTCACCTCACAACTTTTTGGAAAGAAGTTGGCTTGTGCAACGGGAAAACTGAAACACAATGTATTATGCGCACACAAAGGCCCCATAACCTTTCAATAATATTTTCACTCGCATATAAATCATACATGATGTTGGTCATAGTCTTTGGGGTTGGATTTATTAAGAATACAACAAAGTATTAATAAATTAAACTTTAGTTGATGTAAAAGGACAATGATGAATTTCCCAGTGGAAATTAATGTGGCTTAGAGCATTAAAGGGACCCCAGTTGATTTTCAATTCCTGGAAAAAAAAAAAAAGTTTACTTAGACTGAGTGCATCTGCAGAAGTCAATAAGATCACTTAAACACAGTTTGTTGATGATTGCACTGAGCTGCAGTAGAAGACCTGAACTTAATCTTAACTTGTCCCTCCATATGCCAATGTCTGTTCCATTAAATGGTAGACACAATTTAAAAAAAAAAAAAAAAAACCTCTGCAAGCCAAGTGATAATCAATAGCTTTCTCTCTTCTATTTAATCAGATGGTGATATTTTTAATTTGTTTGTTTGTTTGTTGCTCAGATACATGGCTGTATGTAGAATATTTATTTGCCCCAGAGGTTTCTCTTGCTTTGGTTTGAGTCAGCGGTTTGCATCGTTAGCGCTCCCTGTGGAATTCTCTAATGACAGTCCCAATTTGGAGCTTTAATGCAGCGCTGAACAGAAATCACTCTTCTCTTCAACTGGCTGGTATGAAAAATTGCCTCCATCGCAGGCCAAAGCCATTGTTTTACAAGTGGAAACCCCAGCGACAATTATGCCTTGCTGGTTATGGTTTGGCCGGCTCAGATCGCAAAAGCCTTGTGTTCATGCTCGTTTTCAGAATGTGGCTTTCCACAGTTAAGGCGAAACAAACATACAAAAACAAACAAACAAACAGACAAAAAGACCAAAACTCCAACAAACTAGAGGGGATAACATCACCAGAGATGCAGTTACATGGGTGAGAGTTTCCAGAGCTGTCATTCTACTGAGTTCTAGAGATGTGATAATGCACATAAATGGAGGATTAGTGGTCAACCTTGGAAACACATGTGCTGAAAGCAAAGGAAGTGGAGCAGAGAAGGAAGTTTGGCACGTGCAGCAGCTGTGTGGTTTTCGGCGCTGCAGGGTTCTTTGATCTGCTGTACTCAGGTGTGACAGCGCTTTGGCAGACGGCGAGCCTGGTGCAGGCTGAGGCTGAGGCTGGACGGGCCCATATGGTCTCATCGAGAGCATGAGAAAGGGCACCTGCCATGGAGCGAAGAACAATGATGGAGCTCTTAACATGTACTACAACTTCTGGGGTAATCTTAGCACCTAGACCTTGTTATGTGAGCCCTGAAATGAAGATCTGGAGAATCTCTGAACCTCCTTGATACTTTAATTGTTCTCTTTCTCCCTTCCTCGTAGAGATGCCCTGATTCCAAGACTTATGTTCAATCTTGTCTTTTAAATGCACTTTTTTCAATTTTAATGTTAATTTTAATATATGGTTTTAATGTATTTATCTGACTCTGTAAATGCATTTTCAAAAAACACATTTTATCTCTGATTATTTTAATATCTTTTACCCCTTTTGCGATTTTTAATGTCTTCTGTGATTTTCTTTTCGTTTGATTTTTAATGTCTTTTCTTTCTTTTTTATGCCTTTGTAAAGCACTTTGAGTTAACCTGTGTATGAACAGTGCTATACAAATAAACTTGCCTTCCTTCCTTCCCTCTGTCCTTCCTTCCTTCCTTCCTTCCTTCCTTCCTTCCTTCCTTCCTTCTGTCCTTTCTTCCTTCCCTCTGCCCTTCCTTCCTTCCATCCTTCCTTCTGTCCTTCCTTCCCTCTGTCCTTCCTTCCTTCCGTCCCTCGGTCCTTCCGTCCTTCCCTCTGTCCTTCCTTCCTTCCCTCGGTCCTTCCTTCCTTCCTTCCTTCCTTCCTTCCTTCCTTCCTTCCTTCCGTCCTTCCTTCTGTCCACACAACTGAAGGACTGTTGAAACCATGCCACTCCAAAATGCAGTGGAAAAAGCTGTGGAATAATATGTGTGAGCTGATAGTGAAGTGGCATATCACCCTCAAATAGACAGAAAAGTTGGCACAATGCAGGAAAATGAGGACCGGGAGTTTTGCCAGTCTGAGTGTTCCAACAGCCCAGCTCTTTTCCCAAAGTAATACCTTTAGGACACATCTCAGGAGTTTTTTCATCACATTGAGGACGTAACCCAGATCATCATCTCCACCAAACTGAAGGTGATACAATATGGACAAGGAATAGACTCCAGGCAGAAAAACAGTTAAAGCCATTAGTATGAGTGCAGGTACACTCTGAAATTACAAACCAAAACTCCTTTTTACTAGAGAAAACACTGGAGGTTTAAATGTCTCCTCTGGTCCATTTTCAGACACCTAAAACTGCTTTTCATGCATTTGAAAGACCAAAATGCACTGTGCACTATGGAGGATGATTACCCCAGCATTACTGTAATGGTCCCAGGGCTGACTGCAACTGTCATTGTGTTGACCCTTTCATCAGCAGTGATCAGCTAAGCTCCAAAGGAGCCTAATAGGCTGTGGTATAAAAACATGGTGCCATCATCAACTCAGCAAATTCACAGTTCGTCTGGTAACGCGTCTTATGGTCTTTCAATAAATCAGTCCAAGTAAGGATTTATGAAAATGACTGAGTGAACCCAGAGGTCACAGGCAGTTTAATTTGATACTTGGCAGTAAATCCTCTAATTGTTTCTCAATGCGCCTTTACAGTTGTACAATAATACCACAAGAATACTAGCTTGCATATCTGGATACATAAAAGGAAACAAAATATCATTTTTATGTGCTGTCTGCAGGACACACCTATGTTTAATAAAACTGTGCATTTGATTTTGTCCTATAAACCTTGTCTGCAAAATAGGAAATTAGCCTGTTACTCCGATGCTTAATGAGCTGCATGTTTTTTAGGAATCCAAGTGAACCATTACTACCATTTTGTCATGATTTGGCGGGCTGTGTTTCAGTCCTGGGCTCTATTATTTCTTATGGCCTAATTAAGACATTAGCCATTATAGAAATTCCTCCACACTCTTTGTGGAGTCAAACCGTAGACTTGTCTTTCGACTTGTTCCAACTCCCTTGGTGCCTGGGCAGAGCTTAGGCCTGAGGTTTTCTCCCTCTGCAGCT
Source organism: Ostorhinchus angustatus (assembly GCA_029822955.1). NCBI lineage: Eukaryota > Metazoa > Chordata > Actinopteri > Kurtiformes > Apogonidae > Ostorhinchus > Ostorhinchus angustatus. The sequence goes on along the minus strand of JAPTMW010000018.1, from coordinate 45,555,417 downwards.
GCAATTTCTTGAGCAGAGATTCAAGTTAGCAAATGCTGTGACCTTTCTGACCCCGTCAGTGGCCGTCCAACATGACAACCAGAGGATTTAGACAGATAAAACTTACACTTCCCTCAATGTATCCTGAGCAGTAAGGTCCTCTCTTTCTGTTCCAGCTTCCACTACACCCTGACTGGAGTTTGTTAACTCTGTCATTTGCCGGGAGACTTTACAAAGGTCACTGTCTGTGTATTTTTCATTAACAACCCAGCGCTGCTCACTCCTCAGCAGGATAATGAGAACCATCGCCTCGGCAGATCTGGAGAAACATTTTTGGTGTCAGCAAATGTCGCAGCTTGATGGCATATAAATGTAATTTATCAGCGTGTTTATGTTGCCGGTTTAGTAGGACATTTTTATGCCCCACTGGAGCAGGGATGCTGTGTCAGTTCATAATGACAATGTCACTTGCAATAACAGACAGATTTGGTATTTGTGCCGTCATCTCATAAAGCAGCCTTGCACAGTTTGTGAACTGTGACAACTTTATGATTATATTTTACTCTCTTAAGCATAACTTCTCAATATGAATATACTGCCACATTGCATGAGAAAGAACTGTGAGTGAACTCTATTGGAGACTGAAATACCCTTTAGGTTTCTTTTACTCTTGGGCTATAGGAATGCACACAACAAGCCTGTCTTTTTCCTTAAGAAAACTGGGCATTACATCCTAATTGAAACCACTCCAAAATGTGTTACACAAAGAATCCACAATAGACAAATGTGATTGGTCATTGTATTATTAAACTGTGGCCCTGTGTGCCTTTGGTACATGCATATCAAGATATTGTAATCTTCAAACAATATGAGGGATTGATCTTCTCCAGCTCTCACATCATATCTGTGAGGAAGGGACAGTTTTATGGCAGCACTAAAAGAATCTGGCTGAACTTCTAGGTTTGATCCTCCCAGGGAGAAGAAAAAAGGGTAACACTTTAATCATTTCAATACCTTTTGTTTTTTGCATGGACTTAACCGCATCGTCACTGAGTAATTGTCAGACTAATTTTGCCTTTTAACCCAATTCCTTTGCAGATGCAAAATCTTCCAAAGCATCGTCTTCCTTTTACTTTTAGTCATGTCCCTTGTGTCGTGGGCCAAACGATGCTGTCACTGACAATTATACAGAGTGACAGCTACTAAAAGGGAGGAGGCTCCGTACTAACTTGTAAACAAGTTGCAAAATGGAAAAGAATAGTCTGAGCCTCAGCAAGGCCTATGATGCTCTTATTGGTTATTACTGATCAAAGACTTTATACTATTGGATAATGGCCATGCTTGTAGTCCAGCCATTGGCAAGCCACCACGGAGAAGCTTGATAACAGAACTCATTAGAATTTAGCCTTCTTGCAAAAGAGGTTTTGCATGCCAGCTTATTCATGAGGTGTGCATTCCCCACTGCTGCTGTCATTGCTGCTGAGATGGATTTCATATGGATGGCTGCCATTATATCAGAACCAGAGCAGTCTGACAATTATCACTTTCTCAAACTGATGGCTTGCACTTTTCTTTCAAGTGAAAGGAACCAACAAGTAAGACAGAACAAAATATGGAAAAAAAATACAAAACAGAAAAACACTGAACCAAGAAGCAGAGTGTGCAATGGCAAGTAGAAGAGTCATAAATCCTTTCCTGGGTTTGAATGTAATCAACAAGAGTTTTTTCCCCAATTGTTTGCTGTTGCCAGATTTGATTGATAGGTCAGCCATTTTTTATGGATCATTTCACTTCCAGTAAATATGTGCACAATCATGCTGCCTTCTTGAAATGAGAAAAAGAAACATGATTTCTTTTTGTTTTCAATCTTGTAAACCACAACATTTGTATGTTGTCCAGTAATGACAATGTCAGACCGAACGAGCCCCTGAGGGTTTTCTGGGCTTGAGTTCTGAAGGCCATGGGCTGACAGATACATGCTACAAGAACAAGGCTGAGAGGAAGCTTCACCATGACTCTGGGCAACCACCACCCCTGCCCCTCAAGAGTCTGCTTTTATGGTGACCGGGATAGGAGAACCTCAAGTCAATGATATATTGTGATGGCAGACACTCACAAAGAAATGTTGTTTTTATGCAAGTGTGCAACTGTTATTTATCACCAGCATTTCCACAGCGACTGCAATCTATCATTTTAGTCTTTGCTGAGAGTTCAGCCTGATGAACTGGGTCAAATACAGAACCATGTGCCTTTCATTACATTTAAGAATTAATGTAATGTCTTTACACCATCACTTGAATCTTGCCAAAAATGGGAGGGAAAAAACAGCAGAAAAAGCTACATTACTCTGATCCATTTATCTCAACTTGTAAAATGTTTCTGTTGGTATATCCTCTTTAAAATAAGAGGAAACTGTCTTTTACACAGCAGGTGGTACAAAACAGGTCAATAAATTTAACACAGAAAGTCAAACAGACCTAAAATCTACACAAATACACACCAGTTACTGTAGTGATTCATATTTTTTTGTTTGCAACAAGATCATTAACTCTTTAACTGATGCAATGAGTAGCTTTTTCACTTCATTAACAGCCATCAGTTTAATAAAGAACATACAGTTGAGGAACAAATGATTAGACCACCCTTGTTTTCTTCAGTTTCTTGTTCTTTTTAATGTCTGGTACAACTAAAGGTACATTTGTTTGGACAAATATAATGAGAACAACAAAAATAGCTCATAGTAGTTTAATTTCA
>JAPTMW010000018.1:45269222-45281148 GCA_029822955.1 Ostorhinchus angustatus | reverse complement strand
CCCCACCCTACCACCTCCTTCTATGGATTGTCCCTATTTAACTACATCACAGGACTCAGGTTATGTTACTAGTATGACTTTCCACTTCTGCAAGAGGCGTCGTAGCATTAGCACAACCTTTTAACCCACTTATTCACAAATTAACCTGTTATTTGTTCTGCTCAGGCTGTTCAATTATACTCATTGAACATACGCCCGCCTATCTTTTCCCGTGTTCAATAATCACAGTCGACCTAAATGGCACGTTCCTTTCCTTTCGAATCAGCCTGATTATAAAGACTGACATCCAAATCATATGACTTCACTTTCTTGTTGTAAAATAACCTTTAATATCACCCAATTGTATGTAATCTATGATGATGAGTTCATACAAGGAGGTTATGTGATCACCCCCGCAAAGAGCTTAAACCGCCAACAACTGAAGGTCAATATACTGTATCTTACCTTTGCAACCGAATCGTTCAGCAATAGATCTACTTCTCATGGGCTGAAGAGAGCTCTCAAAAAGCACCTGACCTTCATCTATTTCTTCTAATCTATGTGTCTGTACTCTTTGCTACTGTCAGTCAGCTCCTATTGATTAGAAATGAAACCTAATTTTGGTTCAATGGCAACATCCGCTAAACCTCTGGATTTAGTTGGACTAGCTGGTGTCACTGTCGTATGAAAAATATATACAATTAGTCACCTTAGGAATTCTAACGTGGCATTAAAATAACCTGATATGGAATAAAAACATCAGTGAAAGTGGTGTGGATATGATATTTGTGATTGCAGAGCTGCTTCTCATTAGGTCTTTTTTTTTTTTTTTTTTAAGATATTTTGACATTACTTAGATCTTTGTTTGCAGGCTTTGGGATCTGGTCTTTATTAGAGCACGGCTTCCAACCTGTCTGCACTGCCGACAGCTACAGTTTTAATTAACCTAAAAAATTCTGTGTTAGAGTCACTGTTCTATTATGAGAAAGGAGCAAATAAATAAGCTTGACTTCTCCAATTTAGTGTGTTGTCGAGTTCCATTTACATTGCGTCTTATTCAGTGTTTCAATAACTTTAAAGTGCTCTTGCTGCCGGCTGTAATATAGACTCTGAACTATATTCCCATTTGGTCATTATATTATTTAGCCTTTCTGTTCTTGAAAGTAGAATTCAAGCATTAAGATGAGTATTTATAGGGTGTTTAACATATTATGGCCTCATATAACAATTATATCCATGATTGCTGTCTTTCTTCTATTAGGCCTGGAGCAAGATCAACATCATCTGCTTTGTTTAATACATGATTGAACCTTATGAACGATGAAAAATAATCGCAAATGGAGTGCGACTTGATCAAGATTCACCCAAACTCATGAAATGTCTCTGTATTCTTTCATATGAATTATGTTAACTAAATGCACTGTTTATGGACACACTGTTGTAGTTATATTATATCTGAAAAATATGAATACTATAAATATCGGGCAAAATCATTTTATATTTTTCAGAAATTACAACTATCTGTGGACCCTGGAGTGTATCTGGGAATAGTAGGTTTCCTCTGGGATATACACATTCTGGGCTGGACTTTCACATCCAGATGGCCGGGTCTAACGGCCATCTGTGGTGAATCACATGATAAAAAAAACATAAGACCAGTTTATGATCACTGACCCTGAGCCCAACATACAATACCTAAAATTTAATTTCAGACAGATGGCATAGACATGTTCTGTTTTGACGTGTTCTCGAACTGAAACACTGTGCAAAAAAAAAAAAAATAATAAAATGATGTTAACCTCCTTCACCCCTTCTGCTTTTTAAAAAGAAATATATTGTGAAGTAATTTGCTTCGGCTAAAAAAAAAAAAAAAAAAAAAAAATATTCCATAAACCTGTTGTTTTATTTTTCTAAGCCAAGAACAATGAAAACAAATTATAGCTTGAAAACAGCTCAAGAGGCAATCAAACTGCAAAGCAATAGAGTGAATATCAAACACTCTTCTGTTTTGATGAAAAACCAAAAACAATCAACTTCATTCTCTATCATTCTAGTTATTAAAAGGGAAACTGCTCAAGACTGACCAGGGTTAAGGACAGGGTCAGCCATCTGTTGATTTCTGCCCATAGTGAGTGTATTTTTACCCCCCCCCCTCCATGCTATAACAAATCAGGCAGTTTGGTAAAATTTCAATAAATATGCAGAGATTGTAGAATAAACACAACAGCACAGTCTCATTGCAGTTAAATGAATGAGTCAATATTTGTATAGTATGTGACTCTACGAGAAGGAACGATCATACAGTGGTTGTGTTCAGGACTCACTGGGTTTAATATGTGTGCAGTGTGTGTGTGTGTGTGTGTGCACGTGCATGGGGGGGTGGGCAGAACAGGGGTGTTAATCACCCTTGTGAAAAAAAGAAAAACCTACAAACAAAAGCGTTCAAAGCCCCTTTCATATGTTTTCCATTGAAATTAGGTGAATATTCTGTCACCGTGCTTTTGAAGTGATTGCTGAGCATACAGTTCAGAGAAATGCTCATTTGGGCCACTGCCTCCCCAGTCTTTGTTGTCATCTTCATTGTGCTTTGCTGACCCGGTGCTTTTCTAAAGAGCAACATCCCACACCTCCGATTAATGCCTCATTAGGCCTGATACTGGCTGTGAGCAGGGGCGGTGAGCTTGTCTCACGTCTATTTAGGCAGAACTCCCACACCCAAACTTTCTCCACGGAGGAGAAATTATTAAGAAACCCCCCAAAAAACCTGGGTACTGTTTAACTCCCCTTTTCTCACACCCTCCACTTTGTAGCGGGGCCAGAGTGCACCTTCGGGTCTTTTTATTTTTCAAGGCTTATCCCCAATCTCTTCATGTGATTGTCTAACAATTCTATGCTGCTTTCAATCACAACAGCTTCCATGAAAAAAAGGAAATTGACTCTTACGTGACCGGTAAATGTGAGATTTAACTCTGCATATTATTCAGTGTATGTGTTGTGTTGGATATTAAAACATCATTAATGGGATTCCAGCGTTAAAAATATGGAATTTCATTTGATTTCATTTTGCATTATTTAACAGAAGAACATATATAGGCTATAAATTTGACTATATAAAAACTGAGATATATTTTTTAATACATTTTGAACCTCCACCAGTCTGGAGGTTATCCACTTCTTTCATCTCTGTCTTTTTTTCTTTTTTTTTTACTCTGGGGATTCTTGTGCATAGTCAGCAGCTCATTTGCATTTCCCCCCCAATTTTTCCTCCACTTTCTTTAACAAGATGATGTTCTGTTCATTGCTAAAAGACCCCAAAATCTGGGCAAAAATCTGTCCAACCCAATCTGTTCCTTAATACAGAGAATATAATTTGTTGAAAATTCACTTCTTGCACTTTTACTGCATGGGGGTCACTAGCATGTGTAGATTGCAAACTAGCAAAGAAATTAGACACAACTTTATGGTGTAAAAATATTTTTAATTGGTTCTCTGCACCAATGTTTGTATGATTTCTGTGCATTTATTTGGTTTGACTATGTAAATTTTATTCTTAATATAACAGAATAGAATCTCCTCATTAAGTCATCTTTCATGCTAATATGCTTTTTTCATGCGCTAGTAATTTGTGCAAAGAGCAAAAAGACATGCTAATAAGACGATCTCCTGTTTTCTTGTTGCAGACCATCTAGAAGGATCATGAAAACATGCTGCCGCTGTAGCGCCTCTGCACATCTTATTACATGAGTCAACTGCAAATGCTCGGAGCAATAGAAGATGTGTACAGTACAACAGATGAAGCTACCACAGAAGGAGCAACATGAGAGGGAAAAAAAAATCTAAATTCTTGAGGTTAGAAGAGACCTTTTTTCACAGCAGACATTTTGGTTCGTAAAACTTGGTAAAGCATACAGTAGGTGTTCCTGGTGAAATGAATAGTGGCTGTGTTCCATTTAGTTGATCCAGTAGAGCATTTTAACCCATAAAGACCCAAACATCTGCTGCCTACCAAAATCATCTACCGATATAAAATGTTAATTAATTGATCTGCTCATATTATGTAAATATCTGGTGTAAAATGCAGTTTTTCATCTTTTCATGTCATCAGATATGACCCGTGCGGACGTTCAGAGGCTGCGTAATGAACGTGGAAACATTAGTCGCTTTTCCATTGGATATATGCGCAAAACTTTACCGATATTTACTAAATGTCAAAGAAACAGAAGTGCATAATCTCTGTTTTTCCATTAAATCACAAATGCGATGATTTGTTTATTTATTATCGTGAGATGGCATGAGAAGTCATTCCATAGACATGGCGATGAACATAAATATCATGTTGTTTTACAGATATATTCATTTTTATTATTATTGTTATATATTACCCCTCTATCCCATACTAAATTAAAAAAGGATGTGGTTTCCTGGTGTGTCCACACATAACAGCGTCCAGTTTTTTAATTCACCTGACTGTAGTTGCGAAAAAAAGGTCTTTCCATTGCAGTTTTGTGTAATATACCATTTGTACTATGCCCGAAAAAACCACCTCTTGCCAGCGCAAAAACTTTTAATTGAAAAACGAGGGTTTTGTCGAAATTGTCCTTTTTCCATTAGGTAGGGTCAATGGAAAAGCGACTACTGTCATCTACTGCAACGTTGATTCACCAGTAAAACCCATGGAGTTTGATAAATGACAGTGGATAGAGACACTTGATTTATGTTCAGCTAATGATATATTTTGCACAAAAAGTCATTTTTTCTTCATTTTCTCTGTTTTTGATATAATATTCCCCAACTTTAATCTGAGATTTAAAAAACATCTACATGATCAGTAAAGGAAATATAGGAAAATACATGATTTTCACTTAAAAATGCAAAATACAGAGGGTAATATTACATTAAATGGTGATAAATCAGTTAAGAAAGGTTAAAAATAGAGGAAAAATTCATTTGGAACTGCCACAAAAGTAGCACTGGGTCTTTATGGGTTAATGCTGGGTCCTGAAAATGATACACCTGAATTGGATGCATCCATTAATAACAAAACATGTCACCATGAATATTTTTCTGAATGTATATTTTCATACTGTGTTTTTTAAGGATAATAATTAGGGATGCACCGATACCACTTTTTTCCAGACCGAGAACAAGTACAAGGACTTACATTTGAGTACTTGCCGATACCGAGTACCGATATGAGTACTTAATAAAACATTACAGTTTTTAGTTCCTTTTGAGAATGTGCTTTATTATCATTGTCGTTAGTGTGACTGTAATAAAGTGCTGCTATTGACATTTAATGTGTTGGAATGAGCATTTCTCAGTCAATCCACTAGAGGGTGGCACTCTTAATTAACCCTACTGGACAAATACCACGAAGAAGAGTAGAGTTTTTTTTAAGAAGAAGAAGAAGAAAGTTAATAATAACCAACATGACGATGACAGAGGAGGTAATACTAACGTGGATGCTAATGTTGAGGGTATTTGTCATAAATATGCCAGTAGTTTTTCTCTAACTGCTGCACTATGAGATGAACGTCATGCCGGCGTAAAGTGGTATCGGTTTGATTGAATCGGAGCACTTTTATGAGTACGAGTAGAAGTATCGGGTATTGGATCGATATTCAATACTGGTATCGGTGCATCCCTAATAATAATATTGGATGTTATTTTTATCTTTCTTCTTTAATCTGTCATGATGAGCATCAACATGTTAAGTTATAGAAGTTACAAGTGTGTTTTGTACATGATGTGGGTTTGTCCATAACGCTGGTCAGGTCCGTCTCCCAAAGGAATCTGTGCTAACCTCGATCTACCGCAGGTCATACATTCATTTATACACCTGGATTTGACGTTTCAGGTGCAGGTTCACCACACAAAGCAATCACAGACATGTTCAAAATTGCGTGTGATGCCATTTTTTTATCTTTCCACATAAATACACAAAAAACAGACTTTTGGAAAGCATGGAAATCTCAGTTTTTGTTTGCATGTGGATGAGAGACACAAACATAGAGAAAAAAAATGACCATTTTACAAAATATCTGCGTCAGTGTAGACGGGACACAAATGTCACGCATGAAAAAGATTCAGTAGGTCCAGGGTTCAACTAGTCACTGTTGTAAAGAGAGACTAACAGGATCAAGTATTTCAGTGCACACCATTTGGTTGAACATGTAATAGTAAAGTAAAAAAAAAACAAAACAGAAATGATAAAGAAATAAAGCCCATTCCAGCCCAATATCACTCTCAATATGTATCATTACTTTACTTTTGCCACTGCAAAGTAAACTTCCTCAGCTGTAGGTTTGAAAGTGCACCTTTTTAAGTTAACAGCAGAAGAGCAGACCAAATAAAAACTCCAATAAACTGACAACACAGATTTATACACTGCTCGATACCATATATTATCTCCGCTGATGTATATTGATTGGTCTGTGGCAGGTGATTGGCTGGAGCAGCCGCATTGTTGAGTTGAGAGGTGGCTGTTTTACCAAGAGCCCTAGCTTACAGCGGTTCTCAGGAGGACTATCTGCAGCTCACAAAATCTCTTTCTATCTGCTCTTCACATGTGCAGCAGAAGAAAAAAAGCCTTGAATGTACAGGTTTTAATAATCATTACCGTGTTGAAAGCATCTTCATGTTGTCAAAATGAATAAGCACTGTCAAAAAGAACACTTGCAATTAAAGAATTAAGCATGTCAAAACCAGAGCACACATTTCACACTTTTATGACTGTTGTTGTCATAGAGACGAGACGTGTCACCACTGACAACCTTTCCTAATCTGTAAGTCTTGTTAATAAGCAAAAGGTTTGGTTGATCATTAACTAAAGGAGGAAGTGCACATTTGTTTTGTGAGGAGCTTCATCAAAACATGCGGGGAACAAAACAAATTAGCTGCTTACTCAGCGGCAACTGTCTTGCAGTGCTACTACTACACTTCACACCATGTCTGATGAGCAGTAATTTCAAGAAAGTAAGAACAATAAAGTGTGTTTTAAAAGCAATATACAACATCCACCGACCTCTGTTCTAACTTAGCATATAAACAGCAACGTGTTATTCACAGGGGAAATGCCTGAACACTGCCAATCAACAGCAACTCTGGAGCATGTTAGAAAAGATTACAGAAGTCAAATGGCCTTTTCTTCTATTGTGGCTGTTAAACTGATCTTGACAGCCAGTCATAGACGTTGAGGCTCTGCACTGCCTTCACCGCCCACCAAATCTATAAGCTAAAGCAAGAAAATCTTTGAGGTGTTGGTCTGAAAGTAGTGGTCCTGAATTTCTCCCTAATCCGACCCCCCTCCTATTCATAAGAATCATAAAAGCCATGCCTCAGTACTGGACTGCATTATCCTCTTCTTTTTTTTAGCCGTGGTGGTCATTTGTCGTGTGATTAGCAATGAAAAAACGAGCCGAATGTGAATTAAAGAGAAATAACAGCATGGTGAATGACCTGGATGTCGGTCAGAGGGAGGAAGAGGGGGCCGGGTCTGTTCCAAGCATCCATGCTCACCAGGACCCAGACAATGGACCCCATCGGCCCTGATGCGGCTTGACAAGTGAATGACATGCTGAATGGTTGCCATGGGAACAAATGTGTTGAATTTTATGCATGCATATTCTGTTTTGATTTTTTTCCCCTCCCCCCTACTTCTTTTTTTTCATGGCTGAGGAGATTTGACTAATGGTGTGCTGACTCTAAACAGTGCGCTGGATGGGGCTGCACAGGGAGCCCCTTTTTCACAGCTCCATCGGACATTGTAGCCCAGCTTAATGTCAACGGCTCGCAGAGTATTAGCTTAGCCCAGCTAGAGCTCAGGAGGAGATGAGTCTGTGTGAAAAGACAGCAATGCATTAGCTCCAACAGGAAGGGGGTTTCCACTGCTAATGACCTAATAACAAATTCTCCATCCTACTTTTGTCGGACCTCATACCCAGCAGATTTCCATGGATTTTTGCCACAAACAGCTGGGATATCACATGCATCGTAAACAGGAGAAACATGGGACTTATACATTCCATCTATATGCAGTATGTTCCTGTTGAACACATCTGACAGTGCAGGTGTTCAGCTCCGTCTCATCCGTTGTCTTGTATTTCTGTGATAAACCTGCAGAACTGTATTGGATTTTATGAACATCAGCTTTGTGTTTCTGCTTCTACACTCTGAAGAAAGTGTTTTTTTCCACTTTCTGTTTTTGATTAACTTTTCTTTCGCTCTTCAGATAAAATAAATAAGTGTGCTAGCTTCTGGTTATTTTGCCGTTTCAGAAAATACATCAGTGAAACACATTTATTTACAACATACTTTTCCCATTAAATTTGTGTGACTTAAAAAAAATTACATTATATATTTTTGCTAAAAAAATATATAAATAAAATAAGCCAACAGATGTGTTAGTTTATTGTGATACAGACAGTGTGTAGAGGACTAAATGGTGTCTCTGTGTCAATACAGCATCTGTGTTTGTCAGCAGCAGAATAAAGAATTCACACACAACTTTCATGGTGCACAGAAAAAAGGGAAAAGAAAAGGGAAGAATCTTGCAAAACTTATAATATAAAGAACAACTTGAGTTGTTTGCCCCAAGCACATTATTCCTACTGAGGATGTAAATCTTGAAAACCAGGTCATGAATATATACTTTGTTTTTTGAAGCAGTAAATACACCAAAACAGTGTGTGGTACGTTTAAGGGAACATCATTCAAACAGGTGTAAAGATGCTTGAGTATTTTTTGTCAGCAATGCAATGTTTTGTGGGAGTGACTTAAAATACACAACATGAGCCACGTTGGGGATAATGGGTCATGACAGGTTTTCTTACTCTTAAGCATTTTTAATATTTTTTGGGCGACAAAAGAACTCTGCGGCACAAAAATAAGCTTGTGCTTAACTTATAGAATCATTTAAACCTGTTTTTTTTTTTTTTAGTGTTTGCTTTATGAGCATTACCTGCCTGCTGGGTGCACAGCAACATGATCCCATTACTGAAATGTGAAAAACTAGTTAAACTAGTTTTCACTAAACTCATATTAACTAACTTATTTATATAACTAAACAAGTGGTGCCAGGCACAACAAACCCCGCCCCTCGCACATATTGTAGCGTATTTTGGCATCGATCCAGCTGATGTCATCATATCAATTGTCACTATATACAGTATGTACCAAGTTAGAAGTAAATTGAAATAAAATTGATGTTTTTATGCATTTGACATTTCTCCCTTTCTAAGTAAATGGGAGAAGAAAAAAGAATTTAAAAATTCATAAGAAATGTAAACTTTGACCTACTTTTCCCAAAATGTAATCACATCTATTCCGGGTCACTGGCAATCTATAAACCCAATTTGGTATCAATTCAACCAATAGTTTTATTGCTAGAGACATGTGAAATTTTGCCCATTTTTAGTAAATGGGGGAAAAAAGATTTTAAAAATTCATAAAAAATTGAAACTTTGACCTACTTTTCCCAAAATGTAATGAGATCGATTCTGCGTCACTGGCAATCTATAAACCCAATTTGGTATGAATTCAACCAATAGTTTCACTACTACAGACATTTGAAATTTCACCCATTATAAGTAGATAGGGAAAAAAAAAGATTTAAAAAATTCATAGAAAATTGAAACTTTGACCTACTGTTCCCAAAATGTAATGAGATCAATTCTGCGTCACTGGCAATCTATAAACCCGATTTGGTATGAACTCAACCAATAGTTTTGGTGCTAGAGTTTTAACAAACAAACCAAACCAAAAACAATACCCCTTGCCTCCCCTTCTGGGGGGGGGGGTTTATGTGGAATTTGTAATAACATAAAAAAGAACACAACTGTTTCTCAAAAGAAGACATTTAAATGATAGAGCCATGTATGTAGTGTTGAGGTGTTGAAATCCGTCAGAATGTCAATGCTGGTTAATATGTAATGTATTCTGTGGCCTGTTATCGGTTGCCAGATAAGCTTTTTTTAATGCTGCGATATTTTTAGCCTCTGAGTTTGGTTTGTTTTTAGTTAGCGTGTCAGCACAAGGACAGCAGCAGTTTTAAGTTTGTGAATGAGAAGGCGTGCGTTATTATATCGCAGCAGCACGGATCCCCTGCGTGCACTGACTGAAGGTTAACTCATCTTGTGAACACATTATATGCTGTATCGGCCCTCACAAAACCCCACTGATGAGAGAGGTGAATCATCAAAATCTCCAACAATACTTCGATCAGACACCTAACACAATGAAACTGAGCATGTGTGCAAAATAGCCCTGCAATGAAACTGACGTCTGAAACATTTTTTTCCCCCCAGCACCAATTTATCATTTTCACCCCCGTATAATAGAAAGCAATCTTCCAACCCATGATTACACTTCTCCAGAAACCATATTTCATGTATGGTAAGACATGCTCTGTGGACAGGATGAATATCTAAAGTGCCAATCATGGAGTGTATACGCTCAAAAGCCAATAATGCAAAAGGATACATGACAGTGCATCCTCTATCTTCACTGTGGAGAGAATAAATATTCTGTATCAGCAGCAGGAGTACACATATCACAGCATAGCAGTGACCCAGGAAAAATACATTTCTATTGTCGCAGTGCACACACCTCACCACGTAATGTTTTCAGATGACTTCACAGATAAAGCTATAGCAACACGACTACTTTAACATGCTTTTGTGATGCGTTTGAAGCATCCGAGCACCAAAGTCAGTACTGAATATCCAAATACAACAAATGACTAACGATCTACTATCAAAGTCAGTAATGACATCGAACGCTCTTTTTTTTTTTTTTTTTTTTTTCCAGTCTTCCTCCATCATTTCCCATAAAACTACCTGCTCAAATGGAGCCGCTGTGTATTTCAGCATTCAGGGGCCGTTATAACCTTATTCATTACAGATGTGTGTTGTGTTTATACAGACATAGAGAGATAAAGCGGAAGAGAGAGAAATATGGGGGAGGGGGGAGGGGAGGAAGAGGGGGAGAGAACACACCACTGAATGTCCCAAGCCATTAGAACAAGGGATATTTCTGGTTGACTGAGCAATTCATTCTCGACATGTCACATTGAATTTCTTCCATTATAAAACACTGCTGCCTTCTCCACTCCAAAGGCAGATTGCCTGCACCTATTTCACCCAGTGAAATATTGCTTCTCCCCTCAAACAATCTTTTTCATCCCAAAGTTGTGAAAAAATTTTTGAAACAGTGATTAGTCTATGTTCACCGTACACAAGATATCCTTTAGTTTTTTTTTTTTTGTTTTGGTTTTTCTGCTTTTGCTTGTGCAGACTACACAAGACCACTGTTTATTATATAGGAGTTCAACAGGCATTTCAATCCTGGTCCAGATTTAATGTGTGTATGTCATCAATTCTGATATGCCCCTATATTCACTGATGCATGGTTCGTGCTTTTGCCGTTATAGTTGTTATTTATGTGGTATTAAACATCACAGAGACAACAAGAATCTATTTGTTACTGTCACCCTATATAGGGATTTGGTGCTGAAGTCGGAGTTTTACACTAAATCTATGTGGTTGACACATGATGTAAAGAGGAGGATGGAGTATTTTGGCTGAGCTATTTGTACCATCTCACATCTTGAGCTTCTTGTGTTTAGCTCCACTACTTCACAAAGCCTGATATGGGAAGCCTGACTTTGCTTTTGCGCCTCTGACAGTTCTGGCAGACCAGCAACAGAGATTGATGTTGCACAGATAGAAAGCAGAGGAAGAATGGCAATTATGTCAGGCTAGGAGAAACATGTGTCTGTGCGATGCAATACAAAAGGCCCTCGCTGTATTGTTATCGTTCTCAATAACCCAAGGTGTGTTTGGGAGTAAATGGATTGTCTGTGGAGAGCAGGTCATTCTTCTCTTCTCTTCTCTTCTCTTCTCTTCTCTTCTCTTCTCTTCTCTTCTCTTCTCTTCTCTTCTCTTCTCTT
>JAPTMW010000018.1:45048997-45059576 GCA_029822955.1 Ostorhinchus angustatus | reverse complement strand
AGGGGAAAAGAGTTCCACAGCTTTACTTTAAAAAAAAAAAAAAAAAGCTCTCCACTGTAAAGGACATTCAACACAATTATTTAATGTAAAAAAGCCACAACTTTTACTTACATTAGAAAATCTTGATTTTAAAGAATTCTAGCCGGCTTAGATTTACTGAATTGTAACCACTATAAATGTCTTTTACTTTATTTTTATGTAAAAATACAGGGGAAAAAATCTCCAAAATAAAACCTAGACTTCTCTACGTTAGTTTTTAAATAATTTTTATTCAACCTTTATTTATCCAGATAAAATCCCATTGCCATCTAGATCTCTTTGACAACAGTGGCCTGGCCAAGAGGTTAAGCAGCACACACCACGTCACAATGAAACCCCAAAAGACCACAAAAGTGTTTAATGATAGTAAATGTACTGTACTGCACCTATAGTACCAGCATGTACACAGTACAGTCCAAACCCGGACCACAGTACTTGTATTATGGGTTGACAAAGCGTCATTCTCTTTTACCAGGTCATTACCTTTGTTTACAACTGAGCTCACTATTCCCCCAAATAATTTGTTTCAGTCCCAGTGATTTCTGCTTCCTGGCTTGATATGTTTATGAGGATAAAAGAGCTTTTACATCCTGATAACTCCTCAGGCGTTGTTGTTTAACAGACTTTCGCCACTGCCACATTCAGTTTTCCATGACACAATTCTCTTCTGTGCACTCCCAAATATTTAGAATATATGATTCAGCGTTATTTAATAACTCAACAACATGTAATTACACATACTTTTATTTAAAAAAAAAAAAAAAAACAGCCTGAATGCAATAATAATACATTTCCCTGCATTTTGCAATAACATATTGTAGTGATGATTCCAAAATGTAGGAGTTGGTGTTTCAGCAGCTCCATCAGCTGCATTTTGGATGAAATGAAGCGTTCTGAATGTCTTTTTGGGTGGAAATAAAAGTGTAATTAGCTTTTCCAGATTAGCTTTTGAGGTAAAGTTGGGTGGATTTTTCTGATAAATAAAAAAATGAAACTTCTTGCATATGGATATTTAGACTAAAACCTTAAACGACTGTAACACTGGTTTAATTTAATATTTGAGAAGTTGAAGTAAGTTGAATATAGACTTTGACATGTGCACAGATGAATGCATATCCCTGCTGGTTGGTTATTACATAATGCACTGTGTTATCCCACATTTCTTGCATAATGCACCGTTGTCCATGAAACGACTGTGACAATGTGATTTATTCTTGACAGATAAAGGTTAAGTGGAACTCAGTATGTAATTATTGTCAAAGGGAATCACTGATGTGTATAAATATGAATAAAAAGAGAAATGTGTCTGAAAACCAAACTATTCCAATTGTATCGGCAACAGCGTATAATGTATATATAATAGAATTTATTATAAAATGTGGCACATGCAGGTAAGTGAGAGTATTGTATAATGAAATTAAACATAATGCCGTTTTTTTGGTTTTTTTTTTACATGAAGTTTCAAAAGAAGAGGACATCAAGTCAAGAGTATGAAGTCATTCTATCTAAATGCTAATGTCAACTTACAACAAATTAACTCTGTTCTGCTACTCTGCTGTTTCCTCCATAGAGAGGAGGAGTAAAGGATTTAGAGCCGGGCTGTATATTCACATCAGCTTCCGCTTCACCTTTTACTTATGGTCTGAAATTCCACAAATTGAAAAATATAGATTTCTTTTCCAAAGACCTGAGTCATCGGGGTCAGAGGTCAGGCTGGCTCCATGCACCCAGAGGCCTATTTTAGAGAAGTGAATAATTTAAACTGTGCGCAGAGGTGGTGTGGCATTACAACATGAGGAGGAGAATAGGGATGAAAAAGGGCAAATTACCAAGGCCAAAGGGCACGAGAAGGAATCATCCCTAATTAGTGGTTACCATGGAAAATGACTCAGTGTATGGAGTCAAACAAAGACTAACATAGCAACTGACCATCAACTGAAGACAAGCAAAGCGAGTAATGAACTGATTTGACAAAGTGTATGTTGTAATTAGCGGAACTGCTTTTGTCATAGACAGAAAGTGAAAACCTGTTGTGTGTGTCTGTCAAAGATTATGATGGAACTCCTCTGTGCACAGGTGTTACTTCTTCTGCTCAGTCGGACAAAGAACCACCGTCCTTTATACTGCACCACATCCATCTATTGAGGAAAACGGCACAGATGCACATAAATCCAGCTGCACATAAGCTGTTCTCATATATGTATTAGACATATGTATAGATTTTTCGACATCTTCAAGGACTAAAATCATAAAGTCACCGTACAACACAAAGGTCATAACCTGAACGTCAAAATGGTTAATCCCGGAGCTGATAATAACAGCTCAACAAAAAGAAAAAAAAAAAAAAAGATGTTATCTGCGAATCGACTGTCTGCTATTGATGTTAGTGTCATTATCTCCAGATTGGCTCTGAATTAGAACAATGGCCATTTTAAGTACCATTTCCTTTTCCTTCCAGCCTGCTGCATGTGGCACACATTAGGCATCTTGCCATTAAACCGAATATCTTCATTTCTATCTCGACCTCTCTTTTTTTTTTTTTTGGACAGATATATTATAACCTGACATTCAATGACAAAAGGTTAGTGTTTGGAATGAAACCGTTAGCAAAGCTTAGATCGTGTTGATAATGATGCTTTGAGGCTGATTGTAAAGATGTCTGTTATCATTTTCTGTGTGTGATAAATACATTGTAATCACGCGATATTATATGAAGTTTGAGTTAAATATAGCTCACATCCTCTTCATGCAAAAAAAAAAAAAAAAAGGAAAGTAAATGTGTCTGTACATGAGGAGTGGATGCGTAGATGTGTAGTTCCACCCCTTTGTGTGTATCTTTTGTCGGCCAATGAGGCAAAAAAGAAGAGGGAGCTGCTGGGAGCCGCTACGTTCTACAGCACACTGGGTCATAGGAGGAGCCAGGAGGACACAGAGCGTTGTTCCCAGAAGTCAACTGCAGTGAGGCGGGGCGTCAGCCGGCACACCAGCGACCTGCCTTCCCAGCTGCTGGGAAAGATGGAGATACCGACAAATCTGTGTTTGTTCAGCCACTCCACAAATATCCCCTCTCCAGATTGCGTCTGGCGGAGGAAACGGCACTTGACTGGGATTCTGAAATGATTATTGGTGGCAGTGTCCTTCTGGGGCTGCTTTTCTAAATGTGCCAATAAATTTCACATGTCCAGCTTTGTTTTGCTTTCATTAGGCCTCTAATCTCCGTCTCAGGGCCAGGCTGATTCTGCCATGAGTGAACTCTCTGTTTTCTCTGGAGCAAATGATTAATGACTGGACAGCATCATTACTAACGTGCTGCTCTGGAGTTACATATCTGCCTCTGTTGACACAATACCACAAACAGAGCAACACTATGTCCATAAATATCTTTGTGTGTCAAAATACGTGTTTGCATATTCCTGTTAGATTACAGCTGTACTTTTCCTACTATGTTTTGCTACGCGATTCATATCCTTTTACAATTTTTGCTCATGTTTAATATGAATCTTTGTTTTTGTTAATCAGCCGTTAGTTTCAAGACGGGTTTGTCATATGTGGCGCTGTAAGTATCTTGTTCTCTATCTCTTAAGTCTCAAACACAAACTAAGAATTACTAATGGACTCAAGGAATCTGACCTGCCAACAACCCCACCTCTTTTACAACATGGGCATTGTTCATCTTTTCCTTTTAAGAGTCATATGCCCATAGCAAGCAGCTATTAACTTGACATTTACAGTACTTTTATCGACTCTTGAGTGCATTGATTCATAACAGTTATGTAGGTACTCATCTCCTGGGATGTTAGTCACCCATCTCCCTGATGCTGTAATATCATATTTTTGCTCTTTGTCTCAACTCTGTGCCTCAGGCATGGAGACATATGCATGGCCCGACAAACCATAGCGCCATAAACTCCACCTTGTGCCGCATTGTACGTCCGACTAAGCTCAATGTGTTTCCACATGACTAACAGATGATGCACGCTGTCTGGTAGGCCCGTATTAAAAAGCCTGACAATGTGCAGTGGGAACAAAAACCCAACTGTTTTTTTTTGTTTCTTCTTTTTTTGTGCCACCTGTGGACTGTAGTCAGCAGGTGCTCTGCCTCTCAGGTCTCAACACCTTAACTGTCTTGGGAGTAACATACTGCCTATACAGCCTAAGAACTGCTCCTTTATGGACAGATACATGTGTTAAATGATTCACAAGTGAGCAATTGTGTTGGTACATAGAGAACATTTACTTATTCGTTCATTTACTAAATTGGCGTTCAAGGTTTTTTTTTGTTTTGTTTTGTTTTTTAATGCATCTACCTGCCCAAAGAAATATCTACTTATTCCTAAACAACTTGTTTTGTTTATGAGCAGTTATAAAATAGCAGCAAAGAATAAGATTATTTTTTGTGTCTGTTCGCAGTTGTCGGCAGCTCTTACCTGAGCTGAAGGCAAAATGTTGCCAACTGGCACTTGCATGCCTTTTTTATTTTTTAGAAATTCGACTTGCTTCTGAAATATTACACTGTTTTAACTATGTTGGTCTTAAACTCGAACCTAACTGAACTATACACATCTAGGGTTTCACTCACGTCCTCTATGGTCACCCGAATAAACTCCTTTTTCCAGGATAATACAAACACTCACTTGTGCTTCAGCTTCATAAGCGTCTGATTAGTCCAACACAGCTATCAACACAGATGGGAAGGAAGTAAAACAGCTCCTTTTTACCTACGTCCACCATCAACTCCAGAATGAACAATGTGTTTAATTGTTTGTTATAATTTCCAATATCATACAAGTCAGTTTCTACATTTAGTTGCTTGATACAAGTGGCTGATAAACAAGCTGCGTTCTACAGTAATTATAGTTTGTACCAAGTAAAACTAATTCAATATAGCATTAGCTACCTAGAGAAAAATTTCCTATCTTTACTTGATGAATGATATTTTCCCAGCGTTAACTCTTTCACCGTTTATTTTTCCTTTTTACTCACAGTTATTTTTCATACACAGTTGAGTATTTCCCTGGCAAGTGAATAAGCCTGTTATTCCTATATTAAACACAACGGTGGACTAATAAATGGACACCACCTGTTTAAACGGTCAGTGCCATGTTGGGGTCAAGCAGGGTTGTTTTTGATTGGCCACACTGAATGGTCAGAACACGCCACATGCCCTCTGTGGTAACTTTAAAAAATGTTCAGGAAGTTTGGTTCACCCTTTACGGCCTAGGACATTTCCTACTACAGGAGTTAAGCACTCAGGACAGGAAACCATTTGCTGTGGCTGTAAGATCTCTTTAATGACTGTCTAACTAGAAACAGGCCGGCCTAATTCAGTGCCTGGAGCCAGCAGGAATGGCCTTGCATCTAGACGTTGTTAGAATATTTACTGCTTCTTCGATGGGAGTCTTTTTGACACTGCTGCAATAAAATTTACAAGGAATCCCTTTTTAGCGTGATGCGAGGCAAAGTGTGGTCAAGAGGGGAAAAAACATGCTTGAAAAAGTAGCCGGCCATTAAAGTTATCATTTGTCTTTGTTTATGTGAACTGGGAACTACGGATGGCTGACATTTAAACAGCATTTGATCGGCTTTGTCCCCGGTTACCTCAGAATGCTGTTGGTTGATGGTCGACATCATCTGACTTTGCAGTATGTCAGAGAGGGTAACCGTGTTGAATCATAGGACCTTAGATTTAGCATATGTGAAAGGGTCAGTGTTGTCCTTGGCCAAAAGCTGCTGATTCAGACATATTGAGCTGTTAATGCTTCTAACTTTGTGTTGACTGGTGTCAAATGTTGTTATACTTCAAATCAAAGCCCTCGACTTGTCACGAGAGCCGCAGGGAAACCATATGTACCTCGATGCTCTGCATTGAACAACTTTTTGCTCGCTAACTGTGGGAGTGGTTATGGATTAGCAGTGTTTGTGTACATGTTCATGTGTTACATGCCTATGTGGGTGTCCATGCACTGCCGTACACACTGTGTCAGTGCTCCTGCTGACTGAGGAAATGAGCTGGGACCACCAGAGGTGATTGTGCATGTGCAAGCAGAGACCAGGATTGGCTTGTTCCAGTCAGTGACTGACTTGGCCTGTTCTGTGACCCACCGTGCCTCATTCCCCAACCTTTGTTTAATAAGCCCAAGGAGTGGTAGGCCTTTTTTCTAAAGTGCCACCGTGTCTGGACAAACTGACACACTTCAGTTTCACTGCAACCCCTCCACCCTCCTTTCTCTTTCTTCCACTGTGGATTTAAACAAATGCAGTCAAACCCAATTAGGGGAGAGTGAGAGCAGCACAGGAGAGGCGCTGGTAATAGTAACTTTGTTCAGCTGGTTCCTGCTGTGACCAGCCCTCATTTAAATGAGCCGCTTGATAACCCTCAGAAATACGATCCCAGTGAGAGAGGGAAAGAGGCAGTCTCTCCACTTTGCTCATTCCCAGTGGAACGTCTTTTAACAGGCCTCTCACCTCTGAGTCCAGGGACTCCATGGTGACACAGATGAGCCAACCACCACTGAGGAGGCGTTGACGTTCAGTGATAACATAAAGTGTTAAATATTTATAAGAATGATCACAGTTCAAAGAAAACATATTTTAAATAGTGATGCCAAAGTTACATACAAATTATTGAATGTTTTTTACTTGTCTACTCTACAATCTGGTACATATGAAAGTCTGTCTGTTTTGTCAGAATATTGAATAAAATGAAAAATGTCATATCTCGACCAAATGTTTAAAGTAAACACAGCGCACTATGTGGTTGGAATCATAGCAGACACTGAAATGCTCATATGTGTTAAACTCCACCCAACAGAGGCTCTGAGTGGGATAAAACAAATGCTGAGAACAACTCCAATTTGACCTGGGTTTCCTGACAGCTCCTGAGCAAACTTTGAAGTGTTCTTATTATTGATTTTGTGTTTTGTTTAACACATCTCCCAGAACGAGAACAGCTGAGATGAGTGTTAAAA
Source organism: Ostorhinchus angustatus (assembly GCA_029822955.1). NCBI lineage: Eukaryota > Metazoa > Chordata > Actinopteri > Kurtiformes > Apogonidae > Ostorhinchus > Ostorhinchus angustatus. Next base: position 45,052,569 of record JAPTMW010000018.1, on the reverse strand, counting down.
TACTGTTATCCACATCATTGCATGTGAGGTAATAGAACAATTGTTAAAGTGTCCTGCTACCTGCTGGGTAAACAATACAGAAATTCTGTTATCATTCCTTACTCCCCTAAAGCTGTATTTGTGCCAAATGGGGGATTTGTTTTCTGAAGCTGCAGTGACCTATTACACAACATGGTTGTTCTACAAACTGGAATGAGAAGCCTCTCACATAATCATATGGCTGTGGATAAAGGTCTAAGAAACCATGTCACTAAAGAATTACAAAATGCACATGTTTAATATTATATCTCAAAAGCCAAAGGAAATTACCCTGCAAATGTAGGAGCAAATAACATGGATAATGAAGCTGTTTGGTAAACTCACAACAATATATACTACTTGAAATTGGAAGTCAGTTGGCAACAAACAGATTGGCTGTTAGGAATATTTTTTCTTCAAATGAGAAGCTGCGCAGTAATTTTAGAATTTTGAATTCCCAGCATGAAGCTTCCTTTCATCATACACACCCTACCTTACCAGTCATATGGACTTACTAATAGTCATTTAAAAAAAATAAAATAAATCACGGGTTTTGCCTTTTTTTATTTATTTTTTTAATGTAAGGGCAGTCATCTGGATGGGGATTTTGGAAATTAAACTATGATATTCATAAACTTCCTAAAGTTAGAAACTCCACCAAATGATAATTACTCGGTTGTGCTACTAATGGGATATAAATTTAATGTCAACTAAAAGTGGAGTCCCACAGGGTTCTGTTATTGGTTCTACTCTTTTCTGTTTATGATAGTTGACCTCCACACTGCAGATGATACAGTTATTTACAGTTTCCACACAGCTGTCATATAATGTCCAGTCTTTGACAACAGGGACTGATGACCCATGTCAACTGTCAAACTGTCAGTCTGCTTTTCTTTAAGGGTTTGGCTGTCGTAGAAGCTATAGTTAAGTATAGTTAAGTTAGTTTATGTTGGGCTCTATACTGAATTCTATATAGAGCTTCTAGGTTGGAGTTTCCTCTGTCACTGCAAGACTGTACAACATTACATAGAAGTGTAGTCAGGTACTGTCAGCGTACATCCAGCTGCCGCTACAACACCAACACAAACTTCATGTATGAACATAAACATGGGTAGACCTTACATAGAGACCCTTTAAGATTAATGAACAATATATCTGTTAAAACTCAAGAAGCATATATATGGGGAGGTTTCACAGCTGATCTTCGAGCTCGGCTGGGGAGCTGCTGGAGGCAGATGGTCCTTTTGTCACTGTGAAAATAAAAATCCAATAAACATGGTAATTATATGAAATGCAGAGCATTGCTGACAGGATGTAGCAGTAGGCTGCTTTTTTCTCTACTCCTGATTATTAGAAGGGCAAATACAATTTTTGCGCATATACACCAGCTGATTGGCAGTGTTGTCTAACAGACAAGCACACCTGGAATTAGATAATTAGATTTATTGCCACCAAATGTTTCCACACCAAGGTTTTTACCCTATTCTAACAATAAATATACCTTTTGTAATTGTTCATTTCTCTAAAGGTTGTAAATGTTAAACATTTACACAGGATCTAATGCCAGTTTATACAGAGAATTACATGTGATTGAATGCCCCCCCATTACACTGATAGCAGATCAGAGAAGGGAGCCTGTTGGGTCTTTGATAGGCAGTTAATGGTCCATGAGGCATTGGGAAGAGATATCTCTGAGAATCCACAGGTCCCGCTGCCCTTATTCCCTTCTCCTTCTGCACCAATCAAGCTGTAACACCAGCCTGTTTCCATTGGCACTTTAAGTGACATGATTTACAGCACCATGAGGTTGATGTCAGCTCCAGAGAAATGACAAACAATAAAGAGAGGCAAGAGAGCCGTCTAACAGCCACAGGACAGTCGGGCGTTCCGTACTGCATGGCAGATAGAGACTAGATACATTTTAACATCCTTAGCCTTCTTTGATTGAAATATAAGTCTTGAAAATATTACAGGTAGAGCAATGAAGTAGTGATTTTTATTTATTTTTTTGTGTAAAATAATTTTATAACCGGTTTATCTGTTTAAAGGGATAGTGTGAGGTTAAATCTACAGTATATTTGCCAGTGTGAGGCCATGGCAGTGTTACATTAATAACACAGATGTGTGGAGTGGGGTGGGGTAGAGGGGTTTCATGGTCAGGCCCTATTATACGGCGCACTGAGGAAGCTTTTGTGGGTGCCGGGGCCACACTTTAAGTGCCTCTTTATTTTGGCTCTCATTACACGCTCCAATCCCACAGCAGATACTGTTGTATGTGTGCGGAGGGGACTTGAATGTAATGCAGAAGTCCCTCTGAGGAAGTCTGTGTCGCTAACCAAACATTACTTCTCGCCTGCGCTGTTGGGTTCAGCGAAGCTTCTCAACAGTCCCACAGTCTGTGTCTGTGGAACCCCAGTGGATTCACAACATTAGAATCTGAATTATTCAGGCCCTTTTATTTGACATTGTAGTCAGATTTGATTACAATTATGTATATCAGAGGCCTTTCTGTTGTTATAATCAGATTAGTTTGATACGCTATAAGGGCAGACAGCTGTGTGAGAGGATACAGGCGTCTGCTTAGAGGAAAACATGGGTGACTAACTAACCACTAATGACTGAGGTCGACAGTGACGTGTTCTTACACATGTCCAATCAGATCTTAGGTAGCAGACCATACTATGACTGGGCCATATGTTGAAAAGTGGGATCAGAATATTTTGTTTATACTTCATGTTATATATTTAAACAAAGGAAAACAGGGAGAGAAACCTCAAATTCATAACTTTGAACATCCCTTGTTGGCAAATTTTGTGCAGACCTGTAAATTTAGGTGCCCTTGAATGCACCATAAAATCTCTACTGTTTGCGATACAAACTGATCATAACAGATTTTACAAGGTGTACCTGAAAGCACCATAACACCCCTGTCCCTGTCTGTTAAGGATATAATGGTATGTAATTGTACTGCGCAGAACAGTATTGTATGGTATTGATCAAAATTCTGCAGTAGCGAATATTTCACCAAATGTTTAAAATCCTCCTTTCATGGAACATATAACCCTTTCACCGCCGCCTCGCATGAGCAGGACGTACAGGATTGTAACACCTCCATGTGTAGAATGAGAGCAGCTCTGACCCGGTTTGGTAAAAATCTGACGCCGCAGGGCAAAGTCCGTCTTCAAAAGAACAGCAGTGACAAGTATCCAGGAATTAGACAGATCCCTTCTTGTCAGGCTATAGTACATCTGCAACAGGAATGACCATAGAAGATCGACAGCAGAATATCCACAGGTCCTCTGATGATTGCGGCATAGCTTAGCCTACTGTAGCTCCATTTGCCCTCTTCAGGTGTAAGATACAGGTTTTTTTTTTTTTTTTTATAGCAACAAGCAGTCATACATATTCAAGTGCATTGGAAAACATTTTAATTCTACCAAGTGTATTTTTCTCCTTTCTAGTTCAAATATCTTATCCCACTTAAAATAAGACATAATCACCTAAAGAGTAACTTTTCAGTGAGATGTAAGAACTTATTTTTAGACAATAGATCT
>JAPTMW010000018.1:44971108-44982692 GCA_029822955.1 Ostorhinchus angustatus | reverse complement strand
GTCAGCCCTGGCTCTCTTTGTAATTATGGTGTGTTGCTACGGATGCGTCCCACACTCTCCCTTCATAAGTGTCGGTTGAGCGTTGTTATGGTATCAGATGCATGTATTTGTCGAGAGGATTATGGGTAATGTTCCGTGGCGTCTGATCGGACATGTGTGGTTTGCTGCGCTCTGTTTTCATGATGCATTCCTTGGCTCGCAGCCGCTCATGGCAAAATGTTGTGTGTGTCGCAGACTAAATGCTCAAAGACCGGCTTGTCTCTATCACAGAGATCAGTCGCTGACATTATCTGGTTCTGGAAATATACAGACTGGTTCTGGATTGAAAACCAGTGAGTTGTACCTCTGTTTTATGTTAAGGGGTGTGAAATTATCGGACGGAAGATAGTTTAAGTAGTTTGTTGTCCGTTCTCTGAGAGTCTTATGTTGGAGATTCATCTGTGAGAACAATGAAAATATATGATGTCACTTCTTTTTGTACCGTTATTATTAGAATATATCTTTGGGGGAAAAAATTGGGAAACCTTGAACAATAAAAAAAAACAACAAATATTCATAAAAGGTCTAAATTATTCCACTGGGGCCCTACTATTACATCTGGAAAAAGCTAAATATTTATACTCACATTCTGACCAAAACGACCTGTGTCTGCATTTGTTCGCAGGGAAATTCCATTTTTTCCAAAGAAGAATCATTCTGTAATTTAATATTCCAATTCTTAATCCTTGCATTAATATATTAGATTATTGTAAACCTTCAATCGTCCGCTGCTTTTTTTTTTCCCAGCAGTGCTTTGCTTCATTGTCGTCTCACATAAGAACCTGCCCACCAGAACCACAGGCCTCTACTGTTGACCACAGCAGCACAGCAGCAGTTTGGGGTTTAGTTCCTTGTTCAATAGCACCTCAGCAGTATTTAAACAGGCAACTTTACAGTCGTTTGACCTCTTTTCTAAACTCTGCTGCTACTGTGGCAGCGGTTTCCCATGCGTTAAATATCATAAGAACACAGAAATTACACAGACCACAAAAACCCACTGTCAACAGAAGAGGCTGTTTACATAACTAAAAGTCCTAGGTAACATATGCCAGCTTTAATGTTGGGGATATAATAAGAATGTGGTCTATAATGAAGCGATATTGCATTTACTGTTGTTTTTCTTCTTGGACTTGCATCCGGATAACTTTTCACTTTTTTTTTTTTTTCCTAACTCAAATGTGAGTCACATTTAGTCATGTAATGGCTTTCTCTTCTTGAGAAATGAACAATATACTGTACATGTTAATCCAGCTACACAGAAACACATATAAAAACAATAAGTCTTCCTTTCCCAAAAAGAGACCTCTGCAATTTGACATTTAATGGCATTTGCATGTGTTTGAGTTTGCGACCTGACCAGACATCATACCATACCGCCTGTGTTCGTAACAGGGCGAGGGGAGCAGTGCAGCCGCGTTATTATACACCCTCATAAATCTATGGCCCCTGTAGCATTAATGTCGCTAGCTTGTGATCTAGGGTGATAGGCATGTCCGGACACAACTGCCCCCCCTCCTCGTGCGCTTCGGCTCTTTTCTCTGTAGTGTGTATGAAAGAAACAAAAGGTCAGGGGTGAACTCGGTAGCATGACAACAGGCTGACAGACTCAGTTGCTAAGGGGTTAGGTGACGGGGTGGCACGGACACAGGGTGACAAGGTGATGGCATGAGGTGACAGAAACGTTACCAGGTGAGGACGGAGGTGAGTGACGGCATCTGACCGACTCACCCGAATCGCGCGCTCTCTCCCCTCTACTTTGTCTGTCTTTCTTACTGTCATCCTTTCTCTATCCGTCGACCTCTCACGTCTAACTCTCAGCATCCATCACATTCCGTCACACCTTTGACTCTGTCTCCTTGACTTTGACGGCAAATGTGTGTGAGTTTTTGGCTTGAGTGTCTCTATTTTTCTTGCTTGTCCACAAACACAAAAGTAGATGTGCTCAGCCTTTACATACAAGAAGATACCGTGCAAATGCTGGCATCCTTCTGCTCTGTATTCAATAAGTGGCTAGCAGCGACTCTTTTCCTTGTCCATAACAGCTACTTTCTGCGCGTATATGCTTGTATATGTGTGTATTCACAGTGTTGAACATCTTTCCTGTTTGCTCTCTTAGCTCTGAGTCACAGCCGTGACGTGCTGCACCACCTGAGGGGGAGGCATACATACTCCTGTTGGCAGTTGAGGAGAACCAGAGGGAGGAAATGAAAGGTACTCCCCTCATTTCATACACCAGCAACTTCACACACTGACTCAGCAACCAACCATGGCAAATGTGTGTGTGTCTGTGTGCTTATAGCCCATGAGTGTTTACATGTGTATGTCTGTGTATCAGTCTACTTATTATGCCTACTAAGAATAACTCTGCATGGTTGCACAAATTGTCTGAGATCAGCGGTCATATTTGCACAATGTGGAGTGGGGCCGTGTGTTCACACAGTATGAGGGGGACGTTATTCTGCCGGGAAAGGATTTGACCTGTCTGCCCCTTCACACACCCAACGTCTTGTTCACTGCAGCTCTTCCTAAACAGGGAGGTGAGGAGAGACACAATAGCAGCACTCATTGACTGGGTTAATAAGTATTCTGTCTTGGTCCCAGTCAGATGCTCTTTACCTTCTAATACACTGTCTGTGTGTTTCAGTCTTCAAAGCAGCACAGTGACCTCATGTCTGCCTCACACAGCTTTTGTAAACTAATGAATGACAGGGGCCAGAGATTCTGCAGTCTAGTTGGAACAGCCTTGTGCGTGGGTGTCTGTCTCTGGATTTGCACATATATAACTTCTTCCTCTTGTAATTGTCCCATCTTATCTGCTCGGTTCCTGCGTTTTAAGAGTACTTTACATGCATGGATAAATGTAGGAGAACCAGGGTGTGTGTGTTTTTGTATGTTTACGCATTGCAGACATTGCTTTTTCCTCTGGGTCATCTCGGGCATGTCACTCTACACTTTGTGTTGGATTGTAAAATGTACTCTTTTGCCAAAAACAGACACAAAGGTTATGTCACCAAGCATTTTTCCTTCTACATGTATCAGTTCAAAACAAATTTCAACATATCAAGATTTCCAATCAAACCACAAACTGCTTTTAAGTACACAACTGTCAAAATGAATTCTGTTATTGTATTTCTACCTGCATCACGGAATAGATTATTTTTTGTCTTATAATATGTACATTCAAATCCTGATGCTAATCAATAAAATCCATCCAAACAACAAGAAAAAGTTTTTTAAAAAATCTTGTTTCTTTAATAAATCAAGACTCACTATACTTTTCATTTGTTCTTGATTTGTCACACATTTGTTTCTTGTTGCCCCACTAATCCCAGAACAAAAAATAACGTAGGTAACCACATAATAATAATAATGATAAAAAATAATAATAATAATGAGTGCAAGATGTTGCTAAATGTATAATTTGCCAAACATCCGTTGTTGTATCAGTAAATCTAACAGGGGAAATATAATATATACCCATGTTGAAAAAGTGAAGAATCAAAAGTCAAGTTTTCCACAGAATTTTGTCTTGCCTATCTGGTGCTGAGGTTTGTATGCACAAAGCAAAACAAAACAGGTCTTTATTTGTATTTATAATTTGGTTTAGAAAGATGAAAATAACATCAGATATATGCATGAAATACATGCTGTGTATTAAAATTTATACATTTAAAATGACAGATTAACATTAGTGTTGGTGTGTTGTGTATGAAACCTTTTATTACCGGGTTTGTTTTGGTATGACTACCTACTGTAGTACCTGCTCTTTAAAAAAAAAAAAAAAACATAGCCTGCAGCAGCTCTCATGTCGATGGCTGTTGAAAGGTGTTCCTTCAGTATCTGGCAGCATCAGACCTGGCAACCATCAGGTGTCCTGGCTTGCCCGGCTGGTTAGCACCACAAAGCCAAAGGAGAGTACTAATGCAAGAGGGACATAAGCCATCAAGTGTCCGCGAAGGGAAAAAGGGGGAGCCGCTGCCATGTCCTGATGGCACGTGTTGTTTGTTTACAGGAAGGTGCCACTTTGCTATGTGTGTGTTGCTAAGGACCATAGGCCTGGATCGAGCGCTAGGCCCTCCTTCATCCCTAATGACTATTGAGTGTGTCTCACAAGATGACAGCCTGCTGAGAGCACCTGGCTGGCTCTGTGCACATCCCCACACTAGTTACTGACATTGTAGGAGGCCAAAAGAACAGTTTATGTATGTGCATGTATGAGCAGCTGTCACTGAATAGCTATGAATCAAGAGGTCACATGATCTGCTCCTTAATTGTCATGTTTAAGTCTCTTCTTAAAGAGATGGAAAATTCCAAACAGCAGAGGTCATGCACTCAGGCCACGAGACCTTTTTGTTTGCACATGCGAGACTGAAAAAGGTAACAGTCTATGTTTATATAATTTTATAGCTTTTTTATGTCGGGTAAGAAGAAAAACAACATTTGCCTGAAAGTAAGTCAATGATTTATGTCATGTTTGGACAAGTATGAACAATCCATCTTTGTTCAGAGACTTAATTTCCTTGAAAATATTACTATTATTACATAGAGAGGAATGCGTGTCTAAATCAGAAACTCGATGTGTTGATTTAACTCCTGGTAATATATTAAAGCTCTTCAGTTATGGAGTCTGTAATGCATTTATTTCAAATTTATGATGATAACTGGGCTTATTTTTATGGAGTTGCACAGTAGCAACTGTAAAGATCGTGAGTAAGTAACTGCCATTGGTTTTTAATTCCATACAGCAGCCCACAGTGAGGTTTGTTACAGCATTATTCCAGTAATCATACTTGTCAGAGCCCCTCCACACTCACAAAGTATGGGTGAGACACCTCGCAATTACTTATCTGCATTTTGTTGAGACGTTTATAATTCCCACAACCTAATACAGGAGCATCGACTCAAATTACAGGCTTTAAGTTACACGGTGAGAACTTATTTATTGTGGCACCTTCTCTTTCTTTGCTGGTGTCAGTCGACTACAAAACCTAATTAGTGCTTTCAGCACGACACCCATTAGCTGAAACCCGATCCTTGGCCTGGTGGAGAAAAATAATTATGACATTCCTCTTATAAATCATTGGTTATGTCTTGAGCCCTTTCAATGGAAATATGATTTCCCACTACAAATTGTCCGACCTGTTTTATGTTCTCCAACACATAATTAAAGCCGTGGTGTGTGAGAGGAAGTAATTTTGTTCAAAGGCTTTTGGCAACAGCGGTGCTATGTCTTTCTGCTTGTTTAGAGAACAGCTACTGGCAAACCTGGACATGTGAGCTGTGTAATGGATTAGGAACAACGGCAGCAACATGTGTGAATAACCTGTATTTGTTAGTCAGCCAGGAGACATGGGAAATGAAATACATCATGGAGTGGCAGGGGTGATCTGTGGGTCATCAGGTACAGCGAGGGCCACTGGCAAAGCACTTTCTGACTTGGAGAAAATGCGTCCACTCATTAGGGACTGCCCGGGCCAAACAAGTCCGCTTTATTCTCCCGGGGAGGTTGGCTTTAAACCACAAGTAGCCATGCGTGACCTGGAGAGCCCAGTCTAACTGAATGAATTCCGAAGTCATAAAAGACAAACATGTCCAATGGTGAGCTTACACGTGCTTGATATGTATTAGAGAAGAAGAAGCACATGCATGTTACAGTACAAAGGCTTAATGGCATCTGTCTATAGTGTTTTATTCATGACTGATTCATCATAACATAGTTAAAGTATTGGTATTGGTCAAATTTGGCTCTGATCATGGCTGATGGTGACTCCAAACTGGAATGACTTGAAAAAAAAGTAAACATCACACCTAGAATTGGCTATATTTGTATGGTTTTATGTTTTATGATCCATATTTGGTTTATTTGCATTTATCTATCGGTCTGTCAACAGATCATCCTGTTTTTTTTGTTTGTGTGTTTGTATGTGTAGGTTCCTGATGACAGTGATTTTAGATGATTACATTAACTGTTATAGCTCAAAAGTTAAGGGGTGACATTTTTCATCTGTAATATCTTGGTCCTGCCTTGGCCACACAAATTCTAGTCCCACTAAAAGTTTGAGTTCAACAGATTGGAGATCAAGGTCAAACTAAATGAAAAATAATACACACATATATTTTTTTATAACATTAAGTAAAGTATCTTTGGGCCATTGAACTTCACAAGAAAAATAAAATATGGAGCAACTTTTCTGTGGATGGTGTGTTGTTGTGGTGAATGAAGCTGACTTGGCAGACATTTGCTCTCTCTGAGTGCGTTTAGTTTAGGTATGTATTAGTTTGACTTACATTTCACATTAGCAGAGATCGTTCATTTCCCATCCTAAATATGTTTTTTTATTATTGATATTAGCTGTTAGATTCTTCCAGCGACAAACAATCACTGCTCTGTGTGCGTCTGTCTTTGTATCTATGTATTATCCATCTCTTCCTTTTCGTGATAACACCATATGGTCAGATAACTGCAAAGACGTTGGCACTTAAAAATACTAGGGTTTAGCCCTGCTTATTGTTGTTGTGGATGGACTAATCTCCTTCATACAGTACTTGTAATCCTCCTGAAGCAGGAACATTAAGTTATAGTGTCCTGTTTATCTATGCCCTTGCAGGCAGGGAAAGGTAAGCCGTGGCTGTGTGTGTATGTGTTGAATATGTGTGGGAGGAAGTGACAGCCTGCTCCAATGTCAGCCAGTCCAACACATAGCTGTCTGAGTGCCTTCCAGAGTTCATAGGGCAAATCTTGCGGTAATCTGCTAATCCAATTGGCCTGTCGTATTCACATGATCTGCCAGGCTGCAGGACAGCCATGTTCTGTTGCAGACACACATATGAACCCAGGCCTCTTGTCCTCTCCTTGTCTCACGACAGTATTGACTCCATGACACCGGCCTGTTTGATTCAACTTAGGCTTGAAGCAGATTAGTGAAGGTGACTCCTGAGGGGAAATTCCGCTGCGTAATTGACAGAATTTATAAACCAATTAAAAGAACATTCTTAAGAGCACTATTCTGCAACTATTATTAACTCTATGTGATGGGATAAGCAGGGGGCCCACTGATGCATGCGTGCACACTTCTTATCAAACATACAACTGTACAAGTGTGCCTGTGTGTTATTTGAAGTTAACATGATCTGAACCCAGTGGACACCAACAAAAGAGTTCCTGTGTAGGCAAACTTTGCCTGACCCTGTTACTGTATGTGTAGGCAGAACCACAACATGTTCTTTGTCTAATAACCAACATGCTGGAAAATGAAAGAATGTTACCTGCTTTTATATTTCCCATAAAGACATCAACATAATTAACCACAGGGAGCTGGCTGTACATTAACCACTATAAGCAATTTACATATGTAGAGTTTTGCACTCTGCTCAAGGATATTATAACATTACTTTTAAATGGATCTAATCATATTTGGGCAGTCTTTCTAATCCTTAGCCCACCCTACTGTGCCGTCTGTGCTAAGTAACACACCATATATGAAAGGAAAGTACTGAGTACATATGGTTCCCATGCAAACATAAGATAACAACCACATCATGGCTTGCAGGCTGCACTGTGCGAGCGTGTTGTGCTCTGTAGCACCAAAGCTGAGGCTTAGGAAGGGACTGGATCCCATTTCCCAGGCTGGAGCAGGTCCTGAGGGCACAGAGTGGAAACTAATTGCAGGATATTGGTCCTAGGATGATTAGAGGAGGACATGGAATGCCTGGTCTGTGATGCAAGCAGACCAAGGTGAGACTAATGACGGATGCATTTTTTTATGTCTTTAGATAAGTGCATATCCCAGTTTGTTGCTTGCCACAGTGTGAATAACTGTACAGCTACACTAATTAGATCCTACCTACACTTTATTAAAAAAAAAAAACCCTCCAATAAAGGGTGGTATAAAGATATTCCCTCAAGCAGCAGCAGTGAAAGGGACATCAGTCTGGGACAGAATAGGGCTCATCTGGACCAACATGTTACCAACTAACTTCTAATGTACGGTAACTTTCACAAACAGGCGATTCATTTATCTGATATTAATAATGGATGTCCATCTCAGCAAACATTTGGATCAGGTTTTGGTGACAATGGCTTCTCTATTTAACTCCATTCTATTTTCTGTAGTTCTTTGTTTGCGTATATTTTATAATAAGTGATTAATTGAATTTAGTTGTTTATTTCATATCATATTTTGATTTGCAAAGTTGACAATATCTAAATGTTATATCAAGGTAAAATGAAAAGAATAAAAAAAAACAATAAAAGAATGTTCTCTTTTACATTACAGTGAGGCATATGACTTCTTAATCAAACACTGGTATCAGACCAGTACTCAGCTAGATTCCCAAAGACTTGGAATCGATATCCGTATCGAATCAGTTCATCCCTATTACAGACTAATGGAGTAAAACTACGCACATATAATTTATTTTCATAGATACTTTTTGTGTTTTATTATGCAGATCCCCACTAAATAACTAAACAAGCACACTAATATTCTCATAATATTCAGAATTTGTTATGGATCATGTAACCAGCATATTCTGTTTGGATATTATGATTATAGTCTTTTGCAATTAAGACATGGAATATGCCAACATTGTTACAGTTTTAGGAACTTTTTTTGGGCATTTATACTAAAAATATTAAAAATAAGCCTCTCAACTAACTGTTTTGCATGCAGTTTGTCAAATGGAGTTTCTTACCTGTTTATAGTGAGTATTATGTCAACAGTTTCTACATTATGACATTATTAAACATCATGAAGAAGTCAGATAGACTTTTGGATGTGGGCAAATATTATAATGCTAGCCATTTCAAGAAGATAGTGAAAGAAAAGAAGGAGGGAGGCCTTGTTCACCACAGGTGGAAGGAAATAAAATGACATGTGTGACAAATGCGTTAACCAGCATTTTAATGGAATATTCACTTTCATAAGCAAGTTTTTTGGAACACCTCATCTCTAGTTAAGACTGTATTCTGAAATAAAACACAACTAGTACATGCCACTCAGTTCATATACAGAAAACTCTATTTACTTCTTTACTGGTGTCTTTTAACATGCAACAAGTGGTAGTTCTATGTTTTGTTTTGGGGGTTTTTTGTCTGATAAGCAGCAGGCCCGGTTCTTCAGCTATGCCTCTTTCAGCGGTTTGCGTTCAGAAATGTTGCCCACAGTGGACAGGAGGCATTTTGGAACCAGTGAAGTGTTGCAGTCCCTCTGTGCAGACACCGACCCTTTGATTCTGTGTCTGCGTTTAGTAGCCCCTCTTTGTTTGCAGTGTTTGTTTGATGTTACTTTAGCAGAAAGAGACAGACACCATTGAGTAGTGGGAGTGCTGTTCTGCTGCGTGCCATTCACGCCTGCTGTAGAGCCCACAGAGTCAAACACAACAAGGGTAGGCCATTGTTTACCAGTGGAACTAATCACCCTGATGGCACCTCCATAAATCCCCCTCCCTGTCGACAGTGATTGGAGTGTACCTATGTGTGACCATGGACAATACAATTGCGCCAAAGGCAAATAGAATGGGGGTGCACTGAGGCAATATTTAGCTTGGCCAGATGGCCGGTTGCATGCAGCAGGCTTCTTGGCCCTTCACATCTGCTCCTTATGATGTGCCAGCAACTGGGTGACTGTCTCAGTTTTAGTTGTCAGGGCTTTCTTTTGTACCTTTACTCGTCCCACTGCAGAAATATGCTCTCTTATTTTAACCTGTCGCTTGGTGGATCGTCCTCCTCCATCTTTGCTAAAGGGGTGGATCAGTTCAGGCCCGAGTCAGAATTCTTCTCTGATTTTTTTTTTTTTTTTCCTCATCCTGGAGATGATCAGATTCAGACTTGTGGTGTGGTCCTGTTGCATCACGAGTCCACACACAGAAGCTTGCTTTTGCAGCTGTTTAATATAAATTCTCCTCAAATATCTTTGTCCAGATGGTTTATTTTTACAAACAATACACAGGGCCACATTCCTACTGAGCTCCTGTCCCCACCCCTTTACTGTCTGTCTAACTAGGCAGCTTTACTTCAGAAAAACACAGAGACGGGTGCTATCATGCAGTGTCGGCACAGATGGTCCAGTGACACTGCTGTCATACAAACAGGCTTCAATAAAAAAGATATATACACATGTATTGGTATGAATACATAAGCCATTCATTTTCAAAGGAGGACACGTGCATGTGGTCTTTCATAGCAGTTCATGTGTGAGGAGACAGATGTGCAGAGAGGCAGAGCAGAGAAAAAAACATGCATGTATATGGATTTAGATTCCAGTGTGTTTATTTTAATAGGATACATAGTCATTTGTCATAGATCGCTAGGTTTTTAGATTATTTCCAGATGACAAGCTGGTGTTGTGTTAATGTCAGTGATATTCACAGGCTGCCAGACACACGACATACGAGTACAAAGTTTATCAGCTAAACTTTTGAACATGTGATAATGTTATAGCTAATCTGTCACCTGTTGAAATACCCAGGACCCAGACAGTGAATCCAGAAGTACACTGATGTCATGTAGATTTATCATCATCATTATAACGATGAATTATTAAATAGGAGAATCAGGAGGTAAGTGCATATAATACATGTTTTATTAAGTAATCTATATTCTTTTACAGTTTGAATGCTGCAGTACATTTCTTCTCCTCTTCGGGGTCATTCATCCTGGATGATTTCTTTAAGTGTTGAAGATTTTACACGTATTATAGAGAACTTTGCAACTCTCCTTTAAAAAGGTTTAGCACGTGTAGGTGAAATTCTGCATTCAACATCACATCATTTTTTTATTATTATTATTATTATTATCTTAATCCAAAGAGACAAAAAATAATCAGAAGTGAGTCCACATATTTGATGCTGGCAGAACAAACATTTAATGCATGAATTGAGATGCATATGCAAGTGAAAAAAATCCTACTTGAAGTTTTTTCTCTGAAACAATATTATGAATTCCATCGCTGGAATGACTGGCTTGTTAGGGTCTTTTTTTTTTTTTTTTTTTTTTTTTTAGCAGTGTAGGTTTTACCCCGACCCCCACCCACACCTCTCCCCAGGCCCTACTGCCACATCCACTGCACATCCTCCGCTCCCTTCCGGGCCCCAAGCTCTGGAGCCTCACAAAGGAGCCCTAACAAGAGAGAAGAAAGAGCCAGTGCCACTTGGACGGGATTACATCCTAGTAAGATTCTTCAGTCCTCTTGGCCAGCCGCCCCTTAACCCTCCCCTTCCCTGATTAGAAAGTGAGCAGGGAAAGGCTGGCTGGATCTAGAAAAAGGGTCCACACATGTCCGATGAAGTGTTGCACTGTTGTACGGAGTAGACTTGCGAAGAGTCTTGTCAGTCTAGTCTTATTAGAAAACTGCATGGCTTATTCTCTCTGTTCTTTTTATTTCTACAGTCTGTGTATTATTAAAGAGAATTAACCTATTAAGACCCAAACAGCCACTGGAGACCAAACCATCTACTGATCTAAAATGTTTAATACCTGTTGATCCACTAATTCTATCAATACATATAAATAATTGGTGTAAAATACAGTTTGTCATCTTTTCAT
>JAPTMW010000018.1:44749515-44760373 GCA_029822955.1 Ostorhinchus angustatus | reverse complement strand
ATTTTCTGGAAGTTGTCACACTGGATACCCTTTGCAATCAGTTTGCTGATGCCCTCATCTGTAATGTTATTATTTCTGAGGCTGCAGGATTAAAGAAGACAGTTGAGAAAAATCTGTATTTTCATTCTCTTCTAAATGCAACACCTTTGTTTGCAATAAGGAATACATACTGACAAAATCACATTATTTTAATACTCACTACAGTGAATAACAAATGGGCATGCAGGGAAGAAGCTGCTCCACACCGACATCACCTACAGAGTTGTAGTCGAGCTGGAGCCCCACAGGATTCCTTAAATGCTGGAGCACAAAGGCCAGGGCAGTGCACTCTACAGGCCCAATGTTGCAGTAGGTCAGTTTCAGGTGGTTCACATCCAACTTACTCATGGCATCTTTCGCAATTCTGCTCTCCTGCATCTCATAGATGCATTTGACAAGCCAGACAAAGTCTGGCATTGCATGCATGCTCTTTTTCTCCCCATCTACTGGTTTAGGAATAGACTTAAAGTGTCTTTGAAGGCTTTTTGAAAGGCATCTCACCACCTCTTTGACCTTTTTCTCCACTGTAGCACTGGGGCAGCAAGTTAGCCATAGACATCGGTGCCGTTGGGACAGTAGTCCAGATAAAAAGGTAGTTGTCATTTGCAAGTTTGATATTTCTGCTGCCATGGCCTCCTTCTCTGAGACTTGCTGTTGTTCAGTAGAGGGTAAACAAATCCCAAAGCATGTGCTTCTCATGCTCATCTCCTTCATGACATGTGGCTCAAACAGTTTAGGGATGGTATTATGGTCAGTATTAGTGGACAAAACAGTGTACAGAGCTGCAAAGAAGCACTGCATGGTCACATGAAGGAATTCATACATTTTAGTGTGATCAGACGACAGACCTGTGCTTCGTGTGAGAAAGCCAGTGCTGATGTCTTTTTCAGTTACACCACATGCATTCATCTCTGTAGCTGAAAAGATGTAACACGAAGTTCTTATCCCGTCAAAGGCAAGTTGCCCTAGATGCAAGACTGTTTTCAGATGCTCCTGTATCCATCCAAAACCTATGGATTCCTGAACCACGCTTTTGTGTTGGAGAAAATGCCCTAAGATCATCAAGTAAACATCAGTAATAGTTTGTGGACTTCCATCCCCACAGCCCAACAACTCCTTATGACACTGAGAGACAATCCAGCAGAGCACTGGACTATGGCAGAGCCCAAGTAAAGCTGTGTTAGTTTGTAATGACTCTAAAACCTTAGCAGCCACAGTGGGGTCACTGTGGTGCTTCCTCACAAAACAGCCAATCCCAGCCTGGGAAAAGCCTTTCAAGAGGACTTCTTTTCGAAGGTGTTTCTTCAGAGCTGGGCCTACAGCTTCTGGACGACTAGTTACTATTTTTTTCACCCCTTTCATTAAACACCCCTGGAGTAGATTGAATAACAGTATGGGAACCGATGCACACTGGGTGGGGCAGCAGAACCTGTGCTCGTCTGAAAAACTCTGGTTGAGCTCATCCAGGCCATCGAAAGTGAAGAGAATGAGATGAGGGTGGTCCAAAATGAACTGGAAAATTTCATCCTGCTCCCTGTCTGGCCAACAGCAGTGCTGAAACAGCAAATCCTTAACAGACAATTCCCTTTTCTCAGAGTTCAATCTGCGACAGCTGAATGGAAACAGGAGGAGGAAGTCCTGGAATGCTGCCCCCTGTGCCCAGAGCAGGTGCAGCCTCTGGAGCAAGGTGCTCTTCCCACTGCCTGCCTCTCCAGACACCAGCACTGTGTCGGCCTCCTCATTTGCTGTTCCTGCCACACCTATGATGTCCTCCAGGCCCAGAGATCCATGGACTCCGATACAGTCATGCGGTAGCTCTAAATGGCCTTCAGTGTAAATGTCCTCCAGAGACATGTGGCTGGTCCCTCCATAGGTACTGAGAAAACAGGACTGGGCTGCCAGAGAACTGCTGAGCTTTTTTTGATACTTAAAGAACTCTGAAAGATCAACAGGGATAAAAGTACAGAAAAATGGTATGTACAATGGTATGTAATGGATATATACAGTATATTTGCTTGCATTGTGTAATTCTGAATACCATACAGTTCATAAATAGGTATTATACACTTTCAAAGAAGTTAAAACCATTTTGTCATCATTATTTTTGTAAATATATTACTGCTGCTTTTGTCTTTTCTGTTGAATCTCAGATATTGCAAGCCATTTATCTTACTTTACTTCATCCCTGTCAGTCAGCATGCTTAACCATTTACTAATGAGATACTACTGTTTGTAACAGCCAAAGGGGAGCCTAATTGTCTGAGGTGGGGGACTTTTTTAGGACTTTTATGCAATGTGTGTTAATAATTGTAAAGCTTCTTTCAATCACAACAGTGCAGGAATGACTAATGTAGTAGATGACTAGAGCCCACTCACTATTATTGTTCATTATGAGGTTTGCTGATGACTCCTCTCTTTGTGCAGAGGAAAAAACCTCTGAAACAGCTCATTTGCTTAACTTAAATAACAACTTGACTTGTTTTTCTTGAATGTTTGCTGGAACTTAACTCAACTTTTTTTATTTTCACCACATAAACTTGGAACCTGTTTGAGACTTAAAGGTTAAACCTTAAAAACATAAACAGGCACTGGAAACCTAAAGTATCTACCTAATTTTGAATAACTTTTGAATCACTAATCCTATCAACACATTCAAATAATGCAGGTAAAATACAGTTTCTTAGCTTTTCAACATCATCTAATAGAAATACCTAATTTTACTTGGAAAGTACAAAATGCAGAGGATAATCTTATAATAAATGGTGTTAAATCACTTAGGAATGTGGAGAAGTTGCGTAAAATACTTTGCTTTCACACACTATGAAGGTTGTCTGTGTGATTATAACATACCTTTTGGAGTATTCCATTTGTCTTTGTTGACTGGTGATCCTGATGTCTGCTTTTGCTGAATGTACTGTAAAAGGATTTCAGCAGCTACCTCCCCTTTTGACCTGACATGGTCGAGCAAACGCCTGGCCTGAGTGATATGTAAAGAACACCAAATATTAATAAAATCACTGGGATAAATGTCACTTAAAATGAAGTTTAAACTGAAGAAGACTACACGGAGGCAAAAAAACAAACAAACAGGAAAGCATATATTTAACTAATGTGAAGACAACCTCAGACCTTGGGTTATTTACGGTACCTTTTGAGAGGGTGTGTGTATCGGTAGCTGCACTTCATCATATTCTGCTGGGGTGAAATGTCCTGATGCGAGTAGAGCATCTAGAGCACCATCAATACAGTCCTGAAGCTGACTGACCAGGCTGGGCCTTTGAGCCAAAAGACTCTGAGTAGATGTCCTCTGTGGTTCTTGGTTTTTTTCTAGATTACTACAGCACCCAGAGAAAGGAACGGTGGCTCCATGTGCTTCAGGCAAAACCTGTTTGAGAGCGGCAAGAAATAACATGCAGGTATTCACACCCTTTGTATAAACCAAGTCAAGCAGCTGTCTGGCATTGGTATACAGTGCTCTTCCCGGTACTTGTACGTTCTGATAATCCTCCCATAGCAGTTCACCCTGGGCCAGGAGAATGTCCAGAACTCTTTCTAAAGGTTCAGCTGACCCACTGCTGCACAGTGCATGCAGTATCTCTGTTCTATGTTTCAGCACAAGCTCCTGGCTGAACATGGTTTCTGCCGGGTTCCATACTCAGGCACTTCCAGTAGTTCAACCTGACAGAAACAACACCAGCATGTCAACAATCATCTGTTTCTATATTTAGCTTTACACATCTAAATATACAATAATAAACACCCAGTAAGGTTATTATGGTTGATTTAACTTACGTTTATGTCCTCACAACACAGAGCTCTTTTCCTTCCATCTGTGACTGCAGCAGGGAGGGAGACTACTTTGTGGATTACTTCTTCCTCATTCCACGACTGAAAGTGAAACATGTGATGTTCCCACGTCTCGCTTGTAAAACAGAAAATACAGTTTGTGAGGAAATGTCTCCAAATTGAATGCACTGCCAGGGCTAGCCTACATACACATATGTTCATCTCTTCCCCATTTGGACACATTACCACATTACTGTACCAAAGAATTATAGAGGAAGTATCTGCCTACCACTACAATGTGGTTACATTTGACATTACATTTAGGTAATACAATAAAAATGAATTATACACACACACAAAAAAAAAAGAAAAGCAGAAAATGTGTAAATACTATGATGCACTACTGAATAGAAAATGGTTTCATAATACCAAATGGCAGTAGTATGAAATTCAGTGGCCACAGTTACTTCCTTACCTTTGCAATTTTGTCATGCAGCCACTTGATGGAACTGTTGCATAAATAAACCGCCGTAGTTCCTCAAACGGGCTGAAAGTGCTCTATGTTATTCTTTTTACTTATTTGTTTCATATTCTGTCACCCTTCTTATTTCTCAGTGTGCTAGTTTCTCCAAGAACTATGTCATTCAGTATCTGACTGGTAAACCTTTGATTTTTAACATTATTTTAACAGTACTCACCCACTCACATTTTCCTTTTTTACTCTTTATCACAGAAAGTGTGATATCTGAGTGTGATCATATTTTCAGCATTAGTTCAGTTCTAATGCTTCCACTGAGAACCTGCTGGCATGCCAAATGTTGAATTTCTGATATAAACTTTAAAAAGTAACATAAAACACAACCCTGGAAGCAGATCATACTGTGTCTGTTTCATTTCAAGATAAAATAAATGCAAGAATTTCTTCACAGACATCATTATTGTTAATATAACTCCCTCCTGAGTTATAAAATGAGCTTATTGTGTTTTTTTTCACTCACTCTGGAAAGAATCCTAAAACACACAAAAGCAGGAGTAATCAAAGATGCACTGGAATAAAACTTTCTAAAGTCAGTGTCTTCTTTTTTTCTTCTTCTTGTCTGAGAAGCAAGCAGCTTCACCAAGGGGAGTGTATTGCAGAGTACTAGACTCCTCTGTCAAGCATCCTGCATAAAACTCTAATATGGAGTTCTGACATCCAAATCGCAGTAGGGGGTATAGGCAAGTTTGGGCGGATAAGAAAGCAGGTAAGATATTGTCAATAGAAAAATACAGGCACAATCCCAATAGACAGTTCTGAATATTCTTGTTACTTCTTGTGAGAGAATCCTTAACACTTTGTGTCAAGGTGGAATATTTGTGACTCTAACTCCATAAGACCGTATGCGTCACCAGTGGAGTGAAGTTTGGTTAAATCTAGGTGGGGCACTTCTGTTAACACATGGTTAGCCTCGTAGCATAATTGCCCAAGTCATATTTTTGGCCAAATTGTGATATCTGCATAAAATGAAGCAGCAGTGTTAAGAATTACACAGATAATACAGTTTAGTCAAAAATATGACTTGGGTTCTCTCTCTCTCTCTCTCTCTCTCTCTCTCTCTCTCTCTCTCTCTCTCTCTCTCTCTCTCTCTGCTGAAAACTGGACCTGATGATCATGTTGAGGCAGTGGACAAATTACAGAAATCTGAGGCTGACAATATGTGATCAACTGTAAAGCAACTTTTAATCATGAACAAACATATAGAAATTCAGACTGGCAATGGGAAATAACCAGGACACAACAAATAATAGTTTTGTTAGTAAGGCTTGGGGGTTACATTAGAGCAGAGGTCTCAAACATGCGGCCCGGGGAACATATCCGACCTGCCAAAAGGTCCAGTTTGGCCCGTGGGAAATGCAAAAATTACACTGAAGATATTAATCATTTTAGTTCAGGTTCCACATGCACACCAATTTAATCTCAAGTAGGTCAGATCAGTTAAATACTATCATAATAACCTAGAAATACTCACAATTCCAAGTTTTTCTGTTCTTAAATGCAAACATGTTCATGTCATTTTACTGTATTTACACTAAAACAAACTATCATTTCACAAAAATGCAAATAACCTGAACAAATATGAACATTTTGAAATGTCTGAAGTGCAATTTTACCAATATTCTGCCTGTTATTAAATGTTTGTATATTTGTAGATCCACTGTGATCTGTAAGCATGTGTAAATGATAAACTAAGACATAGTATTGTTAAAATTGCACTTAGTTTTCTTAAGAAATTTCAGTTTCTTCATGTTATTTACATTGTTTTAAAGGGTAGTTGGTAGATGTAAACATTTTCATCACATAATTTTATGTTTTTCACTCTAAAACATAGAGGGAAAATTTGGAGTTGACATTATTTATGTATTATTGTGTCATTATTTCACTTTAGATAAAACTTGGCTTAATGTGGCCCCTGAACTAAAATGAGTTTGACACCCCTGCATTAGTCATGATTAAACTTGGCTGGTATTACTGCCGCTTCTTAAACACTGAAACATGATGATGTCCCCAATAATGTCTAATACATGCATCTTAGTTTTTCAATCCTTTTGTTACAGCTTAAGGTTAGAGTTCAATAAAAATCAGTGAATGTAGGTTTAAGAAGCTGCAGTTCTAAGACATTTTTAATATCTGAGGTGAACCAAAGACTCTAAATCCATCTATTTTTGGCCAAGATGTAGGATAAAGATAATTTAAGGACTTCATGTCCTTTCCAATCACTGTGCAGAAGAGGTGGAAATAATCTTCCATCCATCAGTCTACCATAGGCAGACTTACATAAACCTGGCCTGGATGATCCACTTCACTGCTTTCACTTTATTGGGCATGAAAGTTACGTCTTGCTCCATTTGGAGTCAGTTCAGCTCTTTGTCCTCCACTAAAACTGCTGCCCAGCACTAAATAACCTTGTCCACCAAGTCACTTTAAACTGTATGTCAGTGAGTAAGTGTTGTGCAGCTCAGAGCTGGATTCATCTCTCTCTCCTCGAGCAAGAACGGAAAAATTTGGCTGCAGTCATTTCATCACATTGCATTCTTTCTCTGCAGATATCAAAAGCACATGTGGTGAGCTCAGTGTTAGTCCAGGTGCACTGATGGACTGGATGTGAACTGATTGGTTTGCCAGAGACACAGAACTCCCAGAAGCAAATCAGCACCTTCTATCCTCTCTATTTAAGTGAATCCACAGGTTGTTATGCTTGAACAGTTATTGTTCCTTCCATAAAATAATGCTGTTTGTCATGTATATAAAACATACACAACTATTTGGTTTAATTAATGAAAGACAAAATATGCTACAACATCATCTGGAAATTTGCACATGGTAGTGAGTAAATCTGTAAATCAACACAAGGAATACATTCTACTCAACTACAGAACCAGCATCATTTATTTAACAGATAATCTACTCTGATTTGTCCACTTAACTAGTTTGATGTTTCTTGTAGTAACACATTTAGCACTTCACAAACAATACAAATAATGATTTCTATGGAAAGCAGTGATTACTTTGGATTGAGATGAGACGAGACTGACGCTGACGTATTCTTTTCAGAGGGGAGGTGTTCAGCGGAGGAAGTGGATGGCATCACTTTCAGAGGTAACTGGTTGATTAGACCATGTGTGCTTAGTCGTGTGCATGACCATGTGTGCATGGATGTGTGCGTCAGTCAGGATTTAATTGACAGGAAGATTAAAGCTCACATCTGAGAGCCCCCTTTTTTCAGGAGCATCCAAGTTAAAGGAGTCTGGTCTCCAGCGTCTGCCTGAGGTTCGGGGTGCTGCGCTCAAGGTTAGCCGGGCCCCCTGCTGAGTGTGCACAGTCTGAGATGGGTCCTACTTGTTGGACATTCATTATCAAACTCTGTTTGCTCCTTTCATCTGCAGCTCTCTGCAGCACTCAACGTAAACTACAGAGGCACCTTGCAGCTTGACATCTCTCCATTCACTCTGTACCTTAAACAGCATGCTGCCACATCAAAGAGCTGCGGCTCCCTTTGATGTTGCAAAAAGAAAGAGCTCCAATGATCTACTAAAAACCAATGCAACTTTCTGGAGCCTTGTTTTATTCATTTGCTATCTCTAGAAGTCTGGAGTCTGTCTCCAGAAGTCCAGTTACATTTGTAAAAGTTGAAGTGAACTTCTTGCACAATGAAGGATCCACTCGTACTGTTTCTACAGAACCACGGGGTGTGTGCTTTTAACATTAAACTCCCTAAAATGGGTGTCATAAAGCTGCAGAGAAATGTCACTCATTTTTACTTCACACTAGGTCTTTTTAATATCTAATCAGCCACATCGTCAAATGTAGAACTGAGTGTGTATATGTGTTTGAGTAGGTTAATGTTAGTGGCTCAACAGTAATAGGTTTTTGTCACATAGCTCAAGGTGAAACAGGTACATAATGAAACCATCAATCAAACCTCCATCCGCAGGGTCCCATGTGGCCAGAGCATGTCCCAGCATGCATTGAGTGAGAATCAGGTCATCAACAGTGAGAACTGTACAGGGTACAGTCTGTGATTATTTACAATCATTCAGCATGTGATAACACAAGAAACATGTACAATGAATACAATTTTGTGCTTTTATTTTGTTTTTACTTGTGCTTTCTGCAGGTGACAAATGTGTTTTGTCTTGTTTCTGACAAATGAAGTTAGTTAACTCCAGATTGTGTCTTGGAGTCGGACAGAAATAAATGGCCATGTCGGTGAAAGCTACAAAATGAAAAATCTGTTCTGAACACAAATTGTGCTTTTGTTGCCCGGCTTCCTGCCTGTCATCAATCTAAGGGAGTATGAAAAATAGGACAAAAGACTATTTGGAGTCTAAGCATCTGAAGTCACTGTCAGACACTGGGGTGGACTCTCAATAATGGCCAGTCCTCTCTTTTCTTTGTTTGCCAAGATTTTCTTATGTGTAAGACCAGAAAAAATAAGGGGTTTAGGGATAAAGGAAGGACTGTTTCCACGGACGGCCCCGGCCACCACAGAATCAGAGTTGAACAAAGCAGCCTCTCTAACTCTAGTACCAGCTTGGTGATTATAGTGTGCATTTAATCAAACTAATTACATTTTCATCAGATATAACGGGAGGAAAATCCCACATAAAAAGTGACATTTAATGCAAATGGATACTGGGTCGGGCACATTGAACTTTAACACTTTGTCAGCTTGTTCTCTAATTGAATGAACTTGACAATAATTGAAGTGTTTTATTTTTGCCCTTCTTTCCACACATAAAAGACTGCCATGCCAATTAGCTTTAATTCTCCTTTTCACTCTTTCTTTTCATGCTCTTGAGTAGGCAGAAACCAGCATATTCTGATCATTTGCATTATCCAAAGCGAATCTGCTTTGAAGTTCTGAGATTCAGTAAGAAAAAGGATCCACTTATCCCACATGAAAAAATGTTCAAAGCTCATAAATTCACTGGAACAGATGTACATTATCATTGGATTTGCCTTTTTTTTCTCTTTGCTCCTGTATTGGTAATAGACTACCTCATGTCCTTCTCATCCTTAGCGTTTAGCATCTTGCTTTTACAGAAGCTCGCACCCCGCTGTGCCAATCCACACTTCAAAGCTCTCTGCCTATCTGCTGGAAACAAAGCACAGAGAACATATTATGGCAGCCTCTCATTTCCACATATTTAAGTCAATATCATTGCTTTTTTGCCGGTGGCAACACAGAGATGCAGTTTATTTCTGCCCAAAAAGACCATTTCCATGTAACTCCTTTTTTCCTATGACACAAATATTACAGTACACACGCACTGGATAGTTTTATCCCATTATATTCCAGCTAATATTACTTTTTTCTGTGATAGTCAGCGAGCAGTTTATACATATAAATATAGAAAATTAAGAAATTAATTTATACTTGAGGAATTAAATTGTCCTTACTGATTCATTTGGGTCGTTTAGTCTTCACAAGAAAGATATTATGTTGAGCAGTATCTGTCGCACTGTGATAAAATCCTTTGCATTCCCCTGCATCATATCTTACATTATTAAACACCTACAATTCCACCGCACCGTTTAACACTGTGTACTTACCAGGACATAACTAACAAATGCATATCCTCTTGGGTCCTAGGAGATTCATTAGAATAAGTAAAAGAAAATTCTCAGTAGCCTTAAATACCTCTGTGCTGCTCAGTACTCAGAGATGAGTACTCCTTACTTCCATGTCTTTCTGCGCTCCAGTGGAAGGCGTAGTGGTCCCTGGAGGGCCAGTAATTGCTCACTGTAATTGCTGCGGGTAGTATTCATCTATAAATGATCATACACCCTTTGCTCAGATGATAGCTTACTTTAACCTTTGTTCATGTTATAGCTGAGAATTAAAGGATCCAGCAGATCGATTTAGACCCATTGTCCTGTTTTATGTTGTGAGCTTTGTGCACTGAACACTTCAGTCCTGGAACATAAACACAAAGCGAGGGGACAATCACATTGTTCATTCACTTTTGGTTTGGTATTGTCAATGATTAACTGAAGGGTAATATAGTGCCGTCCAACAAAACATGGCTGTAAATGTTGATTAAATAGTCCTGCGATGGAACTGGAGACACTTCCAGGGTGTAACCTGTTTTCACCCGTTGGTAGGTGGGATAGACTGCAGCACCCCCGTGACCCTCGAGGATTTAGCAGTTTAGGAAATGAATGAATGAATGAATGAATGAATGAATGAATGAATGAATGAATACTGATCAAATAGAAGCAAGAAATCTCTTTACAGCATCTCACATTTTTATGTGACCAGGATGGCTCCTGCCTGTGGTAGAATGTGCTTTTTTGCTGCTTTTTCTTCATAAAAACCTACAAAGAACACACAATTTATGAATGTGAATGTAAATTCCTTTTCTGTGTTTACAGATTCATTCACATGAATTAAGGTAAAGTACTAATGACTGTTTACACTGGAAAAAATCCAAATCTTACCAAGTGTATTTTTCTCATTTCTAGTCCAAATATCTCATCGCACTTAAAATA
>JAPTMW010000018.1:44706841-44718193 GCA_029822955.1 Ostorhinchus angustatus | reverse complement strand
ATGTCCCAGTGGCTTCATGGACTGGGAAGAGATGTCAAACATGAAACTGAATGGCAGAACAGGCTTTAAACACCAGAGAAATCCATGGCATTTGAATATAAATGGGAGAACAAGAACAGTGTGTGAACATCAAAAGGTCCATAGGAGGCCCCTGAGTCCCAGGCTCAGAGCAACAGAGCTCATAATTTTATGGACTGACATTTACCGTATAGTACCATTCAGATGAACACACAGACGGCCGTTGGGGGGTGTTTAATATGTCGTGTGCACTTATCCACTTATCACTGTGTCTGCTACTAATGTGGGTCCACAGCCCTGCTCTGTAATGAAGAAATACCATATGTGTCATTTTTAACCCAACTATTATACAGGGGTTGGTTCACTATTATGGTAATGACTGAGGTCACAGTGAGTAGAGGTGTATTTTTGCATTGCAATAAACTGTAAGGTCGTGCACCCCGGTACACAGAAATAGCATGACTGTCGCTGTCTGGTTTGATGTTTTAGTTTCAGCATTGGATGTTTGCCCAGATCTAAAGCTACCGGATATCCTTCTCGGCTTTGCAAACCATCATTTGATTCACACATTAGACATAACACGTAACTGAGATTTGGGAGGGGTGCATGCTCCGTTGGAAGCATCTATGAGTTACAGCTACCCAGAACTCATTGCTTCATCAATATGCAAATGTGTTTACATGATTTCTTCCAGCAAAATCTTGTTTCAGTCTTAGTCTAGCTACACAGTCGCTGTATGTTTGTTAGTGGCACCTCTGGTAATTTGGCTTTGCTTGAGCATCAGCCGATACGTCCAATCAGAGCCGTACATGCGGCACACACACCCATAAAACCGTGCAGACCACACCCCTTTCTCACCACCCTCTCAATGCCTCTCTCCTCCTGCCACACTTTGAAGTTGCATTTTCAAACCTTTTGGAAGAGGATCAGACCGGCTGTAAAACAGAATCACTAATTAATTAAGCCAAGTCAAATCTGAAACACTGTTTGTTTGCTCGCCAACGGAGCAGACACAACAGCCCAATTTCTTTCCTCCTGATCCAAAGCAGATCAAAGCAGACCTGTCTCATCCCTGGGTAGGGGAAATGCCAGAAATGAAAGGCATCATCCCAGGGAGCTTTTACCAACTTTTTGGAGAGGAGCAGCATTTGGGGTCCCGCTGTTTGATCATCTGAGGTGCTCAAAGGGAACATTGTGTGCGAGGGCAAATCTGTTCCGTAGCAGGCTCAATATGGTGGTGAGATGCTTATCTCGCAGCTAATGAAATGCCGGGAGGAGTAACAGTAATCTGCTATCACCCTCCTCCCTCTCTAACCCCCCACCACAGACATAAGCCGTCTCTTTATGAGAGAAGCTGCCGCCAGGGGATTGGCTGCACATCAGATCTGAGGGGCAAGACGAGGGCAGCCGAAGCTGGCACCCTCTACACCAAGCCTGTTCCAGCAGCACTGATACACACACGTGCACACACACACCCACATACACATGAACACAGAGGCGCTGGCCAGTCACAAAAACTGCCCCACACTGTGAGTGATCACACCCGGATTAGCAAGGCTGCTGTATTACCCAGGACAGGATCTGTTTGTTCATGGACAAATAGCAAAGTGCTGAGACCTGAGGTAATATGGGGATGAGATGGAAGAGATGGTCATCATGAAGAAAGTCTGTTTTTCACTTCTCAGAAGCCACCTCTGAAGTGTTCAGAGTAACACACTTCATCATTCAGTGGTTTCTAACAGTCCTTTGATTGCTGAAGAACAGTTTAAAGAACTTAATATAAAAAGCCAGTGTAAGCCTTTCTTTCTGCATGCTTGCTGTATCGATGTAAAATATCCTAAGGATACTTTCATCATAGAGCCCCAGTTTCTTTTTAATCCACACAAAACTTTCTTTGAAGGTTCCTCCCTAAACCCAGAGGAAAAAAGGCTTTCAAGTATGATAGTTGTCCTGTCATTTCTGTTTTCTCTCTCACTTTGTTAGATCTATGGACAATAAGAGTGATAACAGTGCAAAATGCATTTCATGTATGGGATATCACAAACCGCTCCACAGCTGTCCATACTTCAGTGTTGGCCTGTGGCTTTATGTTTTGATTTAACACCAGGCATCTGATTTATTTCACTGACAGAACCACAGCCAGGTGTGTGATCTGAATGTGATAACACCATTTACTTATATTTGTACATTACATCGACATACATTTACAGATATTCTTTCATTGCATTGTCATTCACCAGTTCTGATACTCCCAGAACATCACCACCATGCTGTGACAATTCCTGTTACAGAAATACGAATTAAAATTCAGGTAGATGAAATTCACTTGGTGTGTGACATTTTACATTGAGGTCTATTTATATAAAGTGAAAGGATATACTAATTTCATAAGAAATTCTACTATTAGAGATATTTTACAGGAAAACCCCATCACCATTTGCTACCCCCCCCCCCCCTTTAATCTTTAATCAATTTAGTCATTTGAATGTGGATCCAATCATCTACACATCGTCTTCTGTTAATTGTTGACAATAAACAGAGCAATGTGCTTTAGTCAGCACTAACTGTGGCTAAGAAATGACAACTTTGTTCAGTTCAACCTTAATAAATGAAGATTACTAATACCTTCATTTACATTATATGTCATTTCGTGTCTCTGTCTATTATCTACTTAAACTGGATAACAGACAGAGATAATAAACTGGACTGAAATTATTTAGTTGCCATGTTTCCAAATTCTGGGCTGGTCTCACTCTGTTCTACGTTTCAGTCTGCACCTCACGTCCAACCCTGACTTTAGATGGGAGGGAGAGACTTTCTCCTTCTGGAGCTCTTTAATCCTGGATCACATCACATCAGGGATAAAACATGGGGAAAGGAGGCACTTTGCAGAGCCCCACTGGGGGAAGGGAGGAGAGGAGGGAAAGAAGGTAAAGGGACTTCATCAGCACATTGTTGGGGCTTAGAAAGTGGGTGGGTGTGGAGCAGAGGGGAAGTGATGAACGACTGCAAGCCAGAAACACACAATGCCCTGACACTGCTGTGTAGCAGTTTTTACAACAGTGTTTTCAGGATGAACTGTCAAACATTAGATAAGTTAATTTCACCAAAAATCCCTTCAACCACATAGAAGCAAAAAAAAAAAAAAAACATGCTAAAAATGTAGCATGTAGTCTTTGATGATGGTCGTGATAATAAAGGAACGCAGGAGGCCTACCTTCTAAACGGTAGTGTTCACCACCGATCCTCTCCGCACATGCTTCATCCATAGAGTCCTAGAAACAGAAAGAGTGAACACATAAATCACTGTTTTGCACCATAAAGCAGGAATATTTTATGTGTTTGTCATATAAAAACAAACAGTTTTAACGATGTAAATCCAAAGTACAGCTTTCTGATGCAAACTGGCATGCCTAAATCAAAATTACAGCATTTATAGGTCTATATATGACCAAAGTTTGACAACTGTATGCTGAGCTTCAACAGAAGCAGAACATTTAAGAGGATGGTAATTGCAGGACTGAAACAAATTGAGCATAAGGTTGGCAGAAGGAATTGAAACTATGAAAGAAGTATCTAAATCATTGCTGTCTGTCCTGCAGTGAATTCTGAGAAAGAGGGCTGGTTGTAGGGCTATTTATGTGACAGTCTATCGTTGCAGAGATACGTTCAGAGACTTGTTTTTTATCCTGGGCCATTTTCACCCCGGCCCACTGGCAGCTCTGTCTGTTAGTGCATACCACAGCGACTGGAGGGACATGTGATCCCTGAGCTTCACTATGGAAAAGTCTGTCTCAGGTGTCCATGTGGCATTACAGTCATCTGGCCAAAAAAACATTACTCACGGGCTGACAAACACATATACATGCACGCATTCGTACTCACATAATTCAACACACATTCATTCAAAGACCCACCCCTGGCTTCATTTCACAGATTCCCACTGAGAAAACAGTGCAAAAAAACATCTCTCAATCACCAAAACAGGCAAACCTCACACATATACAGCTGAGACAAGAACACAGCACATATTACCCCACAGGCTAATCAAAGTGGAGGATTTAAATGAATAGTCAATAGTTAAGTTTATAAAAATCACTTCTTGACTGGCTATGTAAGGACGTGTTAATTTGCTGCATACACACTTGTCTGTTCACAGATGTGTGGTCTGTGACAGGATTTGTGTGGAACCTGGAGAAGCAGAGGGTCAGCTGGTGTGATCACACCCTGCTCTCGTCTAGTGCTGACCAGGCTGCAGCACAGTGGGTGGCCTCGGAAAGAGAATGGAGCAAACCGCAGAGTAACTGGCCGGCTGGCTGTCAGATTGAGAGGCTGATACCCACAAAGCAAGTACCGGGATAAGCCTGTGTTTGTTGTTGGTATGAATAGGTCAACACATGTTCTGGCCGGGCTTCACTAAACTGCTCCTGAGCTGGTTTTAATGCAGGTCTGCTCAGTTTTGGTATGATAAAAGGGTCAACAGTAGTCTTGCCTGTAACAACAGTATGATCATAGGATTAGGGTAGAAATACAGTATATAGTGACTTAAATTTCAAGTCAGTTAGTCAGACACTCTTACAAAGTTTGTTGACCAAATATACATCAAAAAGCCTTACTAGACAAAACAAATCATCCCTCAACATAAAAAAGTATTTAATATAGTAGAGGTATTACATCCCACATCAAACATTGCAATGCATCAAGTAGATTCAAAACTTAACTGCATTTCAAACCGTCTAAAACATGAAAGATGGGTGGCATCACTGAGCTCTCTACCATTCAGGGTTTTTAAATCCCACTTAGTCATCTTAGTTGTATTTCAACAAATTGATCATTTGGTTAATAGGTCTTTTTTGTTCCATTTAAGAACAGCTATTTTTCTGAGTAGGTTTCTGGCATTTTTTGTGTAACCTTTAATATTGGACAAAAATGTTTAAAAAAATATGTATTTGTTTGTACAAGGCCAACATACAGCTTCCAGCTCAGCATTAGCCTTCACAAATGAACCCAGAAGGGTCTCAAAATGAGCTTGATGGATGTAAAACTTAGCCTAATGAAACCAAAGATTCATATAAATTGTGGGGGGAAAAAGGCTTATGATCTGCATCAGTGGCAGTGGCAGTACAGTATTAGCCTTTAAATGGAAGTAACTTGTACACTGACCTCTGTTTTCGCAGAGAAAATAAAATTCCCACAGAAGAAAAATAAAGCCACTGCACGATCAACATTCCTTTGATTCCATGCACACAAAGACACACACACAGATACAGCATCTTGAGTGCATTTCTGTTTTTTGATGAATGATCCAAAATTATTGAGGGGTTAGCCAAGAACATGAGAAAAAGGGGGCAGAGGAATGTGCTAATTGGTTGTTGTCTGTGTTGATGGATGGGAGCTGTATTATTAGTACTCTGGGGTTACTCTGGGATTTGCTCTGGTCAGTGTTAAGAAAAAAATATCCCGTGCTTTTTACACACAACACACATGCGCGCCCTTACTGTCATGACTACGTCTGTGACCGCTAAATGGTAACATATACAGAAGAACGGAAAGAAGCAACGAGCAGGACATGATTTCTTTACTTTGAACATAAAAAGCAGAAATTTTTAGGCTGTTTTGTGGGGGCAGCTAAGTGGTTACGAACACCAACCATAAGGAACATCATCGCAAGTTTCTTGTTCCTTACGATACTGAATCTTTAGTACATATCTACATTCATTAGTGCTGGGCAATATACTGGTTTACGTCAAATTTGGGTTTTTTTGTTTTAAATACAGGGTATTTCTGTGTCACATTCTGCAACACATTGATGAGTGATTAAAAACCTAGGATTTAGTGTCTTTGTAACATTATGAAACATTTACACTCTTGGCAAGTTTAGTTTTTTCAAAGTTTGCTGCTTAAGTTTTTTATTTTTTAATTTCCACATGTTTCTGAGGTACATTGAAGAACTATTAGAAGCATGATATCGATTTTCAAAGAAATGTAATGACATATAAATCACATTTAAACAAAGAATCCATTTCTGTCATTTCCAAACCTTTTGGTCATGAGTGTAGGCCACTAATCGCTACTACAGAGTCAAGAGACAACAACTCATCACTTTCTCATAGGTCCTTCATACACACGTCAGGGGGTTATAAATAGTCCATATTAGTCCATATGTTAACGGGCAGAACAGGCACCACCAGATATAGAACTATCATGCTGTGTTCAGGTAAGGTAGGAAAACACAACTCCACTGACCTCAGTCGACCGAGGGGTCTCGAGGATTCACATCATTGACTTTCATGAGACAGCTTTAATAAACTGTGTGATATAGAAATATGGACCTGCCAGAATTATAAAATAAATAAATAAATAAATAACAGCTTAAAGTTTTCATATGTTCAGGATCCATAATGCATTGGAAAAAATCTAAATCTTACCAAGTATATTTTTCTCATTTCTAGTCAAAATATCTTACACTTACACTTAAAATGAGACAGACTTGAATTAAGCAAATAAAAAATCTTGAATTAAGCCACAAAAAAAAAAAAAAATCTGCCAATGGAACAAGTGAAAATTACCTTGGAAAGATTTATTGAAATAAGATTTTCCTGATCTATTGTCTAAAAATAAGTTCTTATATCTTACTTAAGAGTTAGGTGATTATGTTTTATTTTAAGTGTGATGAGATATTTTGACTAGAGATGAGAAAAATACATTTGGTAAGATTCAGATTTTTTTTCCAGTGTGAAAAGAAATGAATTTAACTAAAGTCCAATTGGCTGAAATAGAAACAGCTCAGACACACAACATGGGTGTAATTTTATTTGATTTGGATCTTAGTCTTTTTTTTACTTGTTAACTGTTTTCAGCACTAAAAGCTGACACCCTGTCCACACTAACACCACGCAAAAAAATGATTACAAACTGGTACAAATGATTAAAAGTGTGGGTTGGACATACCAGACACAGAAGCTTTAATCCGTCATGAAGGTGAGCAGCAACAAGTTAAGATATAAACTTGAGTTACCTTAAGTGTTGGTTGAATGTATATTCTTTACATTGTGTGAATTTGTCCATAACACCAGTCCAGTCCATCTACCAGAGGTATCTGTGCTAACCTCGAGCTAGTGCAGGTCATACACTGATTTATACACCTGGATTTGATGTTTCAGGTGCAGATTCACAACACAAAAGTGTAAAAATCTTCACTTTGCAACCTAAAACACTGTTTATTTTACTGTGGATGGGAAAGGAGACTCACTTTTGAGTTTCACTGGAAATAAAGGCACTCAAACTGGAGTGCTGGTCATTTCTCTCGTTTGTGATTTCTCATCTAATGACCAAAGACGTGGCTGCAACTTTTACAAACAGAAAATCTAAACGGTCATGGATATCAATGAGAAATCTGTGCTGTCTTCCTGAGAACATGTGCGTTCAACAGTGACCACAAAAGAGCCATCAATCTCTTTTGGTGAAGCACCGATCCAATGGACGGTTCACTGGTGACCTTTGCAAAGAGGAGGAGTGCACTTCAGGCCAGATGAGCTACCTCCCAAAACTCCCACCTAAAGTGACTCAGCCACAGTTTAAGTGATGATAATGTGAGGTGGTGAACTTCCATCGAGTCACTTTTGGCAGTGGTGTTATAAAACCACCACCATGTGATTCAAGGACACAGCTGCTGATCAGGTTTATAGGATGCTGTAGTTGTACTTAGTGCTTGTCTATCCGGACCTCGACCCTTACTTAAATGCTACTATGAGGTGCCACTTCCCTGCATCTCAGCATGATCCGGCCAGAGGTGTAGGCTTCAGGGTCCAAACAAGCATCTTTCTACTGCACTTGGGACCAGCTAAAACAATTTTCCAGACATGATGTTAAATGTTCTGTGGAAACCAGAGTATAAAGCATTTTTCTTTCAACAGCAGCCAGGTCCTTCAGAGCTTCTTTGGGGCCTCCAGGTCAAGGGATTGTATGGCCCCCATGTGCTTTAAAGTTGTTCAAGCCCCCTCACAGAGAGTGATTTATTACAGGACTATAACACAGAGCACAGTGTGCCGGCCCTATTACGACTTCCCAACGAAGTTACTCGCCAGCATGAAGGCCTGTTTGGTTTGGCTGTTGGCATTATATTGACATATTTGGCAAAGCTCATCAGCAGTGCACATTATGAATATGGATTTGGATATAGCAGAGACAGATTAATGCATTTGAAAATATTTACTGAACTAACACTATGTCAGGCTAGCGCTTTCTTTGCTCCCTTTGGTGTATTTTCCTTTTTGTGGATGTCTGGTTTGAAACATTACAGCAAGGAACATTATAGCTCATTTGACCAAATTGACCAATTACTGTCACAAACAAATAATTCACTATATTTTACTTGACACTGTTATGTGAGATCATATAGGCTACAGTGACTCCAGAGCCAGTTATTTTATTGAAAAAAGACTGTAACAACTTCACTTATAAATTCACAACCTGCTATGTATTTCACTATTAGAGCAAAGAATAGTAGCACTTAAAATTTAGATTAAATCACATTGTAATTACTATGACAAACTCTATTGCATCCTAATTTTACCAGTAGGGCAGAAGCTTGCCAATATGTAGCACAGGTAGAAGAACTTGACTTTACACATCAGTAAAGGCATTACTGCATTGGATGATTAATGTTCTGATACCTGATAAATAAGATGTTATAAATGGAAATTCTGTTGTGATAGCTAGTTACATTTCGGGGCTGGGTTTCAGGTTGGTAAAATAATAAATCCTACATTCATTCCTCTTAGATGAGACATGGAAGTTTCATTTGTCCAAAGATTTGTCTGACATAAAAGGCAGAAAGAAAGCAAGATTGTATGAGGAACAAGGTCAACCAGCTTTAACAGGGGTGGATAAATTTCTGTGAAGTCAATGAACTGTGAAATGCAGAATATGTGGGAATGTACTCACAAGGAAAGGGGGAAATGACTCATTCATCATGTTGAAGAAAGAACTTATGGCATTTTTGATAAGTTGACAGGGAGCAAATGAGTTGACTTTCTTTTAACAATTGTTGCTTGACTGTTATTCTTCATAGTTCTTCATTCATTCATTCATCATCTGAACCCACTTTCTCCTCACTAGGGTCACAGGGGTCACTGGAGCCTATCCCAGCTACTTATGGGCGAAGGCAGGGTTCACCCTGGACATGTCGCCAGTTCATCACAGGGCTGACATTTAGAGACAAACAATCACGCTCATATTCACACCTATGGACAATTTAGATTGATTAACCTATCAGTCCAAGTCTTTGGATGGTGGGAGGAAGCTTCATAGTTCTAAAATATTAAATTAAATATTTTGTTATAGCCACATTAACAGCAAGGATAAGATTTGGATAATTTTAGAAAATGTGACTAAACACTATCCCTATGATGCTACAAGCACATCGTATGCATATGTTGAGTAGGTTGCTGGTCTCTGTGCTCTACTGACCAACCCTGAGTAAATAAACACTAGGGTTAAATGTGCAAACCTCTGCCATCTAAATATGTCTTTTTCCTTTGGCTAAATCCAGTGGGACAGAGAAAGTGAAAAGGCTTGCTGACAGAGACCTGGTGAGCTAAGACAGAAAGTTGCCGCTAGCGTCATCCTTAAACTTACACTGCAAAAATGAACCCACTGAGCCAATTTTATGGGGGTTTTGAGTATCTGTGTTTGAAAGTAAAAGGGTACACTAAAGTGCAAGTAATATGTACTTGTATGTGATTGTGGGAAAGTCCCACAGGGCCTCTTGGTCTCTATGCTGTCTGACTCTACGACCCGCCACACAGGCTGACAATTTATGCGGCCGACGACAGCTTCCCCTGATCGCGTGCCAGGGCTCAGTGGAGGCAGGCCTCTAGAGCAATGGCAGTGCTACTGGCACTCCATCAAAACCCAGGAAAAATCTCATTAGGACTGCGGCTGGGTGCCTCCTGTTCTGTCTTTCGCCCGGCGCAAGAAAACACCTAAAGCACTGCGACATTCGGAGCAGCGGTGCCGACATGAAGTGGGGAGCTACACACATGAAAGGCCATTTAGCTGAGGGGTTGAGACAGGCAGAGTGACAGAGACAAGGGAGAATGTGGAAATAGTGGCTGTGTTTCTAGTAGTACATGTCTGCTATCCCTGGGCCTTTCAGACAGGAGATGGCTGAGGTCTCTGACACTCACATTAAAGCTACCCAAGCCCTGGAAAGCAAAACAGAGCATTACATCAAGTGTGAAGTGATTATTCACACTTGCACCATACTGCTGCCAGCTACAGAATGGCCAACATCTGCACATATACCTATAAATACAGTATAAAACACTGGCCAGTTTCAGATGTAATACCTCACTATCCTTGCATCAGGTGCATCAAGATCCACAGTGTAAAGCTCCAAGTTGTCAACACACTACAAATAGGCAATTTTGACTCATTGTGTATAACTTGAACTGCACCCATTAGTGAAAGTTTCTGAATCACTGATGGAGAAAACAGCTGTACAGCATGGGAATTTGGGACTCTCTAGTGCAAACACTGGCCAAAAGTTGAAAACTAAGAACTAAAACAACAAAAAACTTGTATTAGTTTTGGAGCTGCAAATTAGCTTATAGGTGTAGTGTTACTCGTTGAAGATCTCCAGAGAGGAAATACCCATCCCCCTCCACCATCCCAAAGAGTAAACTGAGATACACAGGAGGCACTTTCAAAGGACGGAGCAACACAACTCCTGAAATCTGGAGCAGTGCCTGTCCTCCGATATGAGGTAAGTGTGTGAGTATACTGAAAAAAAAAAAAAAAAGACGACCACCAGTCATCAGACAGCCGATTAAACCTGTATCCAGTCTCGTCTTCCAGTTCTTTATGTGCTCCTCACCTTCCAGCAACATTTAACAGCCTCATTCAAAGCACCTCGTTGGAGTAAAACATAACAGCCAGAGCTGGAGTCAAGATAGAGGGTGTTGATGTGAGGCAGTGAAGCACAGCACTGCCTCTAAGTGTGGCTTCAAAGGGGATCAGTTTTCACACATGAAATAAAGATCTCAGATAATCATATAGCATAGCAAAGCTGACTTGATACGGTCCCATTTATGGAAGGAGGGGAAACAGGGCCAATTTTCCTACATCATAGTGAGCCATGTCCAATTAATTTTTGCATTTCTCTTCAGCCAAATGAGATAAATATGTTTTCGTACAAAGGACCTATGAAGCTCATCATCATAATGCAATTCTTGAATTTGCTCCAGTGTAACATGTACAATGTCAGAGCTTTACAACAAACGCATTTAACTGAACTCATACACAGTCAGCGGCACCAAAAGTAAATCATAT
>JAPTMW010000018.1:44550963-44562135 GCA_029822955.1 Ostorhinchus angustatus | reverse complement strand
GACTTTTCCGGATATAAACGTACGCCAGGTTTTAGTATGAAATCCACGCAAGTCTTTGTACATGAGGCCCCTGGAGTACTTAACTTTGAGATTTGGTGGAGGGACAGAGGTTTCAATAAATTACATTTTAGTCAGTGTTTTATCATGAAAATACAGTTGAATTTTCCATTAAAGGAGACTTAAAAATGTCTATTCTGTCAACTGTAGATCTTAAAAAATAAGTTGGAATCAACCAAAACTGGAATAGGCAGGTCAGATTTCTAAAACAAATATCAGAACCACCAAGAAAACTTACATCACTGAATTGTATATTGTGAATTATTATTTTTTTTTAAATAAATGAGCTGTTAGGACATTGTGAGGGAGCTTCCAAGGATACAAAACACCTCACAGTTGCTGCCCAGATTGCAGATACATGACCCATAAACAATGAAAACTTACACAATGAGTCAAATGGGAAAGTGTCTAAATCATGATGACTGTGGTGTTCCCTTACTAACACTAACTCAGCAATACAATACTGACCTACTTAAGAGCGTGACCTTGGCCAGAAAAGAGTACTGCAGGGCTATTTTGTTTCCTAGAGTCATCGGTTTGTCTATCCTCCTAAATATAATACCCGCATATTAATTTTATGTCTGCATACTTTCTTATTTTCTGAGATGATTAAATCGTACTCTAAAGTCTTAGACTTATTCAAGTTGCTCCTGAGAGCCATTAATATTCTGCCTGAGCATTAAGGCTTATGTAGGATTACTGAGCTTTTTCTTCACATCTGTCCCTGCGTCATGTCCTGCTTGCTCCAGGCCTCCATCTTCCTGATTGGGTTACTCTACAATGAGGAGCAAACACGACAGGAAAAGATTGTACACACTTGCGCGTGTGTGGAACCAAGCATTTGTGCGCCCATGTGTGTCTGTACTAATACCAATAATTGTGTGTGATTTTGCGATTGTCCGGATATAAGTAGGAGAGAATGTGGGTGTTGAAGGGAGCTCACAGGAGAAAACAAAGGGTTAAAAGAGCACACAGGAGTGAGGCAGACACACAAAGTCAGTGTTAATAGATCTCTGCTTGGAGAAGGCCATCTCTGCATTGTATGTTGAGCTTTCTGGTTACCATGGCAGCACTGGAAAAGGCCAGATCTCAACTAAAACACTTTCTGTTCCCTATGTAGCTCTGAATCTTGACAAACCATTTTGTCGGCAGAAAAAGAACAATTATAATATATGAGCAGGAAATCACAAGAACATGTAATGGACATAGCTACAATGTTTAACATATGGGACACCGAGGCTTAAAAAACTTACATGAAACCAGTTTTACTGATAAGTATCTTTTCTTTTTCATCATTCTCTTCACCTCCCAGCATTTTTAACTGCAATGTTGGCATACTAATACAGGTAGAGTCTTATTTAGATAGATGTACAATAATCTTCTAATGCTGTCTATTTCACTCCAACAGCCTGTATGCCTGTAACTTTGTATTGCACTTACAGACAAGAGAAAAATAAGGTGACTATTTTGAAATATTAACATAAGATCTACAGTGATAAATCCTTCAATTATCACATTGTCATGACTAACCAATTACAAACAGCACATGAAAGGATCAGAGAGTCATAGCAGATGAATAGAGTTCAACCAGGAGCTGAGACAGGCGGTAAGAGCAGTGCTTGGAACAGCCAGTTTTCCTCTCAGCGCTGCTCTTCATTAGATGGCCACAATTGGAGTGGAGTTATATAAGCTGACAGTGACTTTCTGACACTCGTAGCAAACCCTTAAAAGGCACAATGTCCCTCCTTTGCATTTAACAAAAGCATTACACAACCTCTATCCCAACATTTCCTCCTCACTTTATAGCCATCAGCAATGTTGCAAATAATGGGCAAGGAGTACCTAGAGTATACCAGAAGGCTGAAGGACAGCAACTTGTCTGTGTACATGTGGAAACATGTGGAAAATGTAGATTTTTGAATGAATTTATTGAATATATGTATGAGTGTGAGAGGGTGAAACATATTTTCAAAAATGAAAAAAGCAGCACAATAGCAGGAAGGTTATGATAGTTTTTCTAAACAAAGGAAAGTAATATAATCTCTGGTGACAGAAACTGTCAGTTCACCAGATAACCAGCTGGACTGACCACTCAGATACCTGCCACCCTGCCAAAATCAACAGCATGCCGCCAATCAGAAAGTCAATAAATACCTGGCTTTTCCTATCACTGTCAGTGGCACAATTTCATTCTGGCAGCTTGACAGCTACATTGTTTTAAATCACCAAATCATTCCTTTGCTTATGATTAATTTCCTATTATTCAGTTTTGAGACGTAACTTAAAAAGCTGATTCCGATGTGAGGTGCCGCAGGGTGTTGATGGGGTGGTGGGGGTTAGTAGGTAGAGTGCCAAAGTGAATAGAGCGATGCTTAAGCCATCAGATCATCAGCAACCTTTTCAACCTTTTTGTGCAAATCTCACTTGCTAACAGCTTTTGGGCTACAGTTCCGTGGCTGTCCCTGACTTCTGAGCTGCCTGAGGCAGAAGGAAAGGTAATTTCCTGGAAAACATTGACTTAATGTTGTTTGATACATCCCTTTCCAACTTGTCCTTTATCCAACCTAGTCAATACAACTGGAAATGTGTTTTTAGGCACTGTCCTCCTTCACATTTAGTTACATAATCACTCAGTCATTTATGCTTCTGTTACTGCACAAGTAGCAAAGGGCAGTTTACTGCTAGTCTATATCATTAAGGGAGACTTCTTTTTCATTTTTTACCATACTCCCTAAAGATTCAAACTGACCATCTGCCCACATATTTCTTAACATCAGGCTATTACTGCTATTCTGAAGTGCCACAGAGGACAGATCATAGTCCACATTTACTGTCCCAACTGTCACCAATCTATTTTAGCCAACATGGACAAAGACACTCAATCCTCCCCCTACAGAGATGCTTTTAAAAACATCTTACTTGATAAACCTTTTTGATCACATGTGTTGTTCTTGAATCAATTTAACATGCATTACTGTCCATTCACAGCCCAAATATGTTTTGTCCAAGCAAACCTTTTTCATTACTCAAAACTGCATGTTATTTCAGGTAAACAAGTTCTACAAACATGGTATTGCATATGCAAGGCTTCTGAAATGCCTTATTGGAACTTTCCCTGTTCATCTTGCTCCTACACACAACTGAATGTCTCCCCAATGGTCAATTATGTGTAATGCTGGTTTGAAATAAATATGTTCAGAGTGTTTCCTCCTCATTCTTATAAAGTCATTGTCCTTAAAAACGTTTAAAATCACTGTTTTGAGACCATGTTTGTATTTCTTTAACAGGACAAAGCCCTTATTAATATTATTTTTAACATCTGTTGTGACAGTCCATATTCAGGGTCAGTGCATTTGCTATAAAAAAAAGTCTATAGGCTAAACTTAAATGACACTTGTTAAAAGACGGCCAATTACGTAAGGGCTAGTCTATAATGTGACATCGTTCTAATAGCATAAACAGAAAATTGTACTCAGACACTGCCACATTAATTCTGTTCCAATCTGGGGAATCTTAACCAGTCATTTTACAGGAAATTTGACGTTAGTGGTGTGTATAATTTACTTATCAAATGTCCTATGAGAGAAAAACAGACTCCCTGTTTAAACTTGCTTAGGACTAGCCTACATTTTATGGTATATTACAAGTGGAACACATGCATGCAAATGTAATGCTCATTGTTGCAGACTTCAGGAGACAAATTACTTAATCATCACTATACACATGTCAAAGAATTCAAATAATCTTAAACAGTATAAAACATGAAATCCGTGAACATGTCAGGAGAAACACTTTGACTTTCACACAGGCTCCACAACTTTAGCAATGACTGAGATAACACCGTGTATATCTACATTGTGTATATCCTCAATCAACATGCATTCAGCTTTAAAATGGTTCGATAGTGGATGAGCAGGGTTGTCATCTTAAAAAATCTTCTAAAACATTGTAAGAAGATACACAGCCTTGGAAGCCATAGTGAAGCACATATTCATTTATGCTCTCAAATAACAACCAAGGCCCTTTACCTGCTGTAAAATCTGCAAAACAGTGCACAGGTTTTATTTTATATTCAATTAAAATATTGACTTAAGACTCACCAGTCGAAGGGCAAAGAAGAGGATAAGGAGGATTCCACAGGAGAGCATGGAGAGGCCCAGCAGAAGCACCAGCGGTTGATACTGACTGATGCAGGAGAATTTGCAATACAGTGCCTCATTTTTCAGCTCCTGATCATTCAGTAGGTACTTTCCTTTGGCTGGCATGGCTAAGACTTCTTATAGAGGCATAGCAGGTGTTAAGTAGGAGCTCTAAAGAGCAGAAGTATGTCTTCACAACTTCTTTTGTGCCTATAAGCCACAAGTTGTTAAGAAGTTCAAGATCTGTTAGGTGTTCCCTTGTTAGCTCATGACGCTTAAGTGAAACTTGTATTCCTCCCTCGGAGTGTCATTTTGAATGTTGTTGTTGCTTCTCTCACTGCTCTCTCAATTCACAGTCGTCTCTGTGTGTCTCTTCCTCTTTCTCTCAGTGTCTGTCCCTCTTCGCTAGTCCTTTTGTGCCTTCTATCCTCTGTTTGGTGTTGGCAGGCAGACACGCTTCATCCCTTGCCAGCTACTGTGTTGCTCCCTTCAGTGGGTTTGAGTAATAAACCCCCGGGCTGGGAGACACAGGGGAGGAGGGGAGTTTAAGAAAGGGGAGGAGAGGAATAAGGAGGAAGAGTAAGAGGAAAACAGGGGTTGATGAGTGTAGCAACAAAGGCCATCGGTGAATCCCACCAGGATTCAGGATCTAAGCAAATGGTAAAGTCGGTAGCTCCACTCTTTATAGGCAACACAAATGGTGCACCTGGAAAGGAGACAGAAGGCAAAATAGAAAAATCAAATATTTTCTCACAGCTCTGGTGACAGGGGGTCAAATACACAAGAATGATACACCTACACAGAGAAAACCACTGCAAAACTGAAAAAGCTAAGGCCTTGAATTGAACAAAAAGTAACCATTGTGACAAATAGCAAAAAGTTTTTGAAAGGGACTGAAAAGAACCTTTAAGGCTTTCATTTCGGGGAAATAAGAAACCCCATTAGCCCCATTAGGAACCCCATTAGTTACAGCAAGGCTACAGCTATTCTTCTATTTTTAAAATAACAGTATAATTGTTGACACTTTTAATTGAGAAGTTATAGTTATACAAGCACAAAGTTCAGATCCCTTTGTCTTATACATCCTAAATTTAAATGCATAAACTCATGTCAAGTAAAGTTGCTTTATTAACAAGATGTAAACATCCAATAATTCAGTCCAGTCTTTGGAGGTTGAATCTCCTTCAGATTCCCAGAACATTAAACAATCACAAGTTAAATATTTCAGTAGTCTGGTGGTTTGAGAAGATCCGATTCTAGGCTGATGATCTGACACTGTATAATCCAAACACACACAAGTCTGAGAAGAGAGACGGGTAGTGAAGCTGCAGTCAATGTCAGTAAAAAATAATGCAACTTGAAGAAATATGAGCCTAATATTATAAATTCTCCGTCTACAATATGATGTACAACTATGGATGTGTATTCTGCTTTTCTAACTTGTAGATTATCTGTGTGCCTGAATCCTTGTGTTTCAGACAACACACCAGTTCATGTTATTGAAGTTGGTCTGGTTCCAGTTAATGACAGCTCTACATACTCATTTGAGACAACACAGGAGACTCTGGCTTCAAGCTCAATAGAAACAATGTGAACTTCGCACTGCTGTCAATAGAAACCTCATTTCCTGCAGTAGCTAATATTGCTGTCTCAGTGCGCAGAGCGTGTAAGGCTTCATGTTTGTGCCTCACATAGCAACCACAGCAGATGCTATGTGCCATAAAAAGAGTGCAGAGGAGAAAACAGTGCAAAAAAGACATGATGCATGCCTACATAGAATGTTGGAAGCATTACTTCTGAATGCAATAAGTTACAAATTACCAGTTACCCTAAAAAAAAAAGAATTAAATAATCTAACATCTGATTTAGTTCGGAGTGCAAAGTTCCTTTTTGATAACTTTTTTTTTTTTTACATGATTTAACCCGGAACTGCACAGTGAGTCACAAAAAATGTCAACCTGTGTAAATATACAGGATATATTATGGGTTAAATTACATCAAGCAGAGATGTACTCTTTATATAGCACATTTCATACACAAAGGCAATTCAATGTGCTTTACGTAAATAAAAGGACTAAGCAGAGGGGAAAAAAAACAAAGTGTTTAAGAATAGAAGATTGAATACTAAACATACATAATTAGAAAAGAATATAGGAGATATGAAATTATTAGAGAGATTTTTTTACCACTTAAAATATCTATGTTTCAAAATAAATATTTCAGATAGAAAAGCGATCTGTTAATCCTTAAAAACCAACCACATTAACCAAATATTGTGTGAAGCGCACAGTATTGCCCACAATTCCACCAAATTGTCCAGCCTAATTTAAAAAGGCTGCAAAGTCTTAAAAGCATCACTTAAAACAGGAAATATAAACTTCAAGGTAATTCTTAAACAGTTAGCTGTTGAGGTACTGTAATATTAGAGCCTTATCCTGTTTTCAGAAGGTAAATATTATTGTTCAACATATCACATCCTGGCATGGCACACTCAGATTGATTAGAGAAATACACATTAATTTGGCTGGTAAGTTGGCTGTGCCTATTCAAGAAAAAGAACCAGTCAGAAACAATGCCATCAGCTCCTTGTAAACCAACAGTATGATGAAGAACTGATGGATCACAGCTTCTTGTAAGCATTCATACTGTTAGATTTGGATGTAGCTTCTTATACTAATAACCAACTTAATAAGTGAAAAAGTAAAAACTAATACCCCCACCCGGTTGCACAACATTTTACCCCTCCTGCTCACTGGTTACCCAGGGATTAATTTTAAGTCTTCACTTTCAATATTTTTTAAAAACTTTTTAAAAAATTTGAAACTAATGCCAAAATTGAGAGAAAGGCACGTGTAAAGAACGTGTGTGACATTTGGGTGGATAGTATCCAAGAAATCAGTTGGACAAAGTTGAAATGTTCAAAACATTAGTAAAAAAAAAAAAAAAAAAATATATATATATATATCTATATATATGTTTATTTGTTTATTTTTAATTAAAAAATACATTTTAATTCAACCATCAAACTGTGCACTGCACCTCTCCTGGTGGTAGGTAACATGCAAATTTGACAAAAAAGAAAAAAGAAATTGGGTCAAGTGTCTGAGAAATC
The DNA here is from genome assembly GCA_029822955.1 of Ostorhinchus angustatus. Taxonomy (NCBI): domain Eukaryota; kingdom Metazoa; phylum Chordata; class Actinopteri; order Kurtiformes; family Apogonidae; genus Ostorhinchus; species Ostorhinchus angustatus. Next base: position 44,554,827 of record JAPTMW010000018.1, on the reverse strand, counting down.
AGTTGGACAAAAATCTCAGACAAATGGACAGAATTTTAAGTATATTTATATATTAATTTATACCCACAACCCAGAGGGTGGAGGTATAATAATTTTGTAATTTGTAATTTCATAGCACAGTATGGTTACATGTAACCAGTTGCTATTCACTGCACACCTCTCAAAATGCATTTCCACGGGAGGCAGCTTAATAACTTAACTAGCAATTTAGAGCTACTTTTACCTTTCCCTTTCACTGCTGCTACTGGACAGAACAGCACTTAGCCAGCCTTCCCCTGCCCATTGATAGTACAAGAGCAGTAAAACACCTGCCCACTCTTACACCAATTATAACCAGCTGGTCTGCAAGGGGGGTCTGTATTTGTTTACTAGATGTTTAACACAGAGAATCATTTACTCTTTAGACTCATATCTGCTACCTGCCATGTCTAGATCTCAAACATAGGAACTGTATGGAGCACTACACAACTGAAAAGCTCTAGCATCATAGGTATTCTACAGTGTATCGCAGGTGTCAGGCAATCACAGGATAATGGAAAAAAAGGGGAGAAAAATGTGAATCAGTTCTATCTTGTAGTATGTTCTCTGCTGTACTCTTCAGACGAGTGGAGTTCAACTGTTTCTTAGAAAACCTCTGCTGAATTGATCAACCAATAAAAGCAAACATAAGCTGGAAAGAAGCTGAAGTGTTTGCAGACCACAGTCAATACGCCTCTGAGTGACCCATCTAGTTTCTGCCCTATGACTGTATCCAACTGTAAGAAGTGAACAGTTTAATAAAAAGATTGCAAACTGATGTTTAAGGTCTGATGACCCAAGATGCTTCAAGAAATGTCTAGTTTTCCAGCAGCCATTTGACTCTGCAAGAACTCTCATTTACCAGATGTTAAGGCTCCAGGCCCCGATGGTTCTTTTTTGATCCAGCTTTGAAGTTACCATGGTAAAAAGCATAGCCACTAGACCTGTAGCTGAGCGTTAGCACTGAACTGGGAGAACAGACAGGCATGTGCGCTTCAATGGAGTCGAGTCTCTGAGCAAGCGGAGATGAATAGCTGAAAATGCTGCATTGAATGCCAGGTCTTTCTTTATGAAAGCTTGGCAATTGAAGCAATCACATAGCAGCCTTGCACATTGGCGTCACTGAATCAGTCATACAAAACAACTAACGTCACACTGTGTGCTCTGCTGCAGAGACATAAAAACATGGAGGTCCTCGTGAAAGAAAAGAGATGTCAAGCGTGCGCCTGAGATTGCAAAGGTTTAGAAAAACAACACAACTGTAATGTAAAAAAGTTTAGACAGGAAAACCCATTTATCGTGAGTTTATCGTTCACATCTATTACAAAACTATGGCATCACCAAACAAGGTTTCTGCACATATCTACAAAACTCACAACTATAAAAGCAATATATGATCCATTTCTTGTCCATTATGGAAAATAATATACAAAGGATATAAAGTATATGAATCAGAGTTTATTTTAGCTACTTTGCTGCTCATCTAAAAACAGAAAAATATTGGATGATGGTAGGCATTTGCTGGTAGCTTTTTACAGTGTTGTGTTCTTCCTAATTTGAGCATTCTCTTGCACAAGGCGCAGCAGTTGATATTCCAACAGTCATCGAACCAAGTGCTAAATGCTCTGTCCTTGAGACAGACATTTGCCAAACTTGCACTGACTGTTTAGTCAAATCTTGCTTATGTTTTTGTTGTTCAGAACAAGGATGAGTCCCTATAATGTTTAATGATAACTTAAGTTAGTACTTTAACATATTCTTTCCAATGACATTACAGTGACCCAACAAAGATATATCATTTAAAAACTTGTCAAGCTGTTAATGGAAAATCAATAAGAGACACAGAACGATATGTTATCTATATATCAGTTGATCTCAGCTCTACACTACCTATCTAGTGTGTTTATTTGGTGTACAAGAGAGCAGTTTTGCATCAATAATCTAATCTACTTCTCATTATACTTGCCATTTTTCTCTGTCAGTCTGTTCACAATAGCAGTCTGGAAAGAGGCCGAATGACACACAAAGCTCCCAAGAGGCAGAAATCTGGTGGACAACGTAGAAAGGCCCACACAAAGCCAAAAAACAACTGGAGATCTGTTACGTTCTAGATAACATTAAGTCTTTATTGTTTCATCTTAATAGATTAGATTTAAAATATAACATTAACTGCACAGTTCAAGGGTTAGGGGTTTTTGTAGACCACTACATCCACGTGTGCTGGTGAGACTCAAAGCCAAGCTGTAAATATTAACACGTTTACTCATTTTCTGGCTGAACTCTGGCTAGCCCTTGAATTTTCTCAGCGCTAAGTAATCACCTCAGTAGCAAATGCCAATAAACCAGTTTTGTCAAAATGCCAAGTCAGATCTTCACCAAATCTACACCAAATTCAGGACCTTTTCAGGCAGCTCTTGCTCTGAGCAGTCACTCAGGTTTTGTGGCTGGCTTTGTATTGCTGTTCAATTAGCTTGGACAAAAAAAGGAGACAAAGAGTGACCTCAGTAAAAGAAACCCGAATACCACATTTCTTGGTCTCCACCACACATCATCCAGGGTTATAGTTGATGTGAATAAAGGTCAGAGAGAAATATTCCAGGGAAACCGCACAAGAGGTGACCATCTCCTGCCAAGCATTTAAACACTGAAAAATGTTCAGTGCTCTCTGGACATATTAGTATAAATGAGGCACATTTATTTGTTGTTGTCTGTTTAAGCAGATGCTCTGTTCTATATTGCAAAAGCTATGTTGGAGTACAAAACCATGATACACACACACAAAAAAAAAAAAAACAGTTCCGGCCTCAGTTCAGTTATTGCACAATGTTGTTGCAGTCACTCCCTAGGTGGACCTCCTCTCAAATTTTTCTACTTTGTTTGGTCCATTGTAGGCCTGGATAAAAAAAAATCCACTTTTTTGAAAATTCAATGCTTATTCTTAAAATCACAAAACCAATCTTGGACTTAGTCCTGTTTCTCAGAAAATCTACGACAATTTGAACTTAATGTGTTATAACATTCCATATAACAATAGCCGTTTTAACCCATCACCTACTATGCTAAAACTTGAAGTGAGAAACTATTTCATGTTAAAAAGAAAACCAGTATTGTTGAGCAAGTCTAATTTGTATTGCTTTCTGAATGGCAATGCATGGGAATGTAAATATTGGCTATTTGACTATTAGCAACTGAGTTGAGGACTGACCATCCTTATAAAATGTAGGCCAATACAGTGGCAGATATCTGTGCTTTCCACAATGCAATCAGTGGTTTAGGGTTACAGAGAGCCTTTCCATAAACAGAAGACTTATGATGTATGTACAGCAATGCACTGGGCAGATTAGATTAGGCCTTTTGTCCTTTCCCATCTCCTCTCCTGTCCTCCCAGTACTGTCTACTGGTATTAAATTAGCTACATTCACCAGAAGGAGCTGCTGAAACTTAACAATATTAACAGGATGCTATCTCAGCACTGATTTAAGCTTCAAATGCCATTGCTTATAATAAATACAGGAAGTGCAAGCAAGGGCACCACGTGCTTGGAAGCTGCCTGTTACAGCTCAAGTGTTTCACATTTACTTCCACAAACTGCAGCCGAGTGGCACCACAGCAAGTGAAGACATCAATTGTGTAGTTTGACACAAACAGCAGCCAATAAAGGGGTTTATTGATTTAAAGATACATAGAATTTAGATCTAAACATCAGTCAGGAGGCAAATCTAATGTCGAAACAGCATTGATTAGATTAAACTGAACCATTTCCTTCTCATGTATTGTTTGTGTTTGAAAACACCTGTACATATCAGTCATACCAGTCACCCACTGCATCTAAGCAGAGGTGGGAAA
>JAPTMW010000018.1:44504458-44514933 GCA_029822955.1 Ostorhinchus angustatus | reverse complement strand
CCCCCCCAACCCCTACTGACCGTAGAATAAGCAGCAAACCTATAAAAAAAAAAAAAAGGCCCACTCGTGTAATAATTATCAGATTAAAAACAATCATATTAAGATAAATAAAACTAACATGATATACTGTGAAGCCATTGAGTGTTAAATAATTCTATGATACAATTAGGTCCATTTCGGTCATTCTGCCCAGGACTACGCTGAAGTGACTGGGTAGGTTCCACTGATGCATGTACAGTATGCACAGTAAAAACACAACGTGAATCAGGGTGTTGTCAGAAAAAGACAACCTTCCCTTGGCAAATAAAAAAAGAACGGGTATCTCTAGGAGTGGCAGAGCTCTATGAATACTTTCAGAAAAAACAAAAAACATCACCAAAAGGAATATTCAGATAACCGTTCAGTCCTACTAACAATCAATAAAATGGCTCAGCACTTAGGTGAACAGTTGAACTTCCCCGACTACAGATTAAAAAATGCTATATGGACTGCTTTTTACTGATAAGATTGTGAGTTAATTATTACTTGAAAATAAAAACGGGTCATGAAAACAAACTCCAAAAACTTTGTCCAAGGAATGTTATAAAAAGTTCTCAATATTCTGCAGCAATCACTTCTTTTTTTTTTTTCAGTATAAGTACAGAGCAGAACAAAAACAACAACAACAAAAAAAATGCAACCCCTACTGTGCCTCGGTGTATTGTCACTACAAAATCTTTAGTGTGTAAGGGCAGGCCAAGTACCATATTTGTCCTTGGAACGGGACACACTGCCCACATACACTGACCTTTTCTAGTTAGTCTGCATACACATAAGAACGCAGACAATTCTCTGTGTACACAAAAGACAACAAACAAAGAAATAGACAAAAAGAACAATCAAATCTAGAATAAAACCATTAAGTCGTAAAACATAAAGGAAGTTTCATAATTTGTTTTATGAATAAACAAAATAAAGCCCGCAAACGCCACAAGTTCGACAAGACAAGCACCGGTGGCCACTAACACCAGCTAACTGTTGTTTGGTACACCCTAAAAAGCAATGTGTGTATGTGTGTGTCTGTTGTCTGGGTTTTATGTAACAAGTACTCTTCACCTCTCAGCAGTTGAAGCCGACTGTGTTTCACCTATATTATTTCTTGGGTGCAGACACATCCTTCTAAAAACCCAAGGTACAGAAGTGGTTGTGTAAGAATGACAGTCCACCAGCCATCCGGGAAAAAAAAAAAAACACACAGTCAGCTGTCATTATGGAGACCTTCGAGGAAATATCCTTCATGCAAAGTTGCTGCATCAACCCTGTGTATGTAAATTTTTAAACCAGGAAAAAAGGGTCAAAATGTTGCACAGGTTTTCGGAGTACTTCTCTGTGGTTAGTTAGTGTGATGTAATGAAAACATAAAATGAAACAGAAACAGACTTTGCAGAAAAAGAGAAAATGTAAATTAAGAGGGAATGACGTGATGAAGAGATGACAACTAAGTATTCATGGAGGAAAATCTTCTCTTATATAAAAGCCACCAACTGGTTCTATCCTCGCATTGAATTTCAAGTGAAAACATTTCTTGATCTTCATTTAAACTAAGTCCTAAAGTAAAAACATTTTATACATAAATGATGATGTGCTTTTTCCATGGCTCTGTACCATGTTGCCTTACATCTGAAGAATACCATTTATAGGCCGAGCCATCTTTGCAACACCACCTTCATTTATAATGCTATGTTGTGACACATTTTCCTTTATCAGCACTCACTGCAAACAGACAGTCACTACCTCCAGTGGGTACTGTTTCACATCTACTTCCTGTACCTCCTCTAAGCACCAGACAATTTAATGACTTCACGATCCAGTATCCACATACCACAAAACTCTATTCTAAAAGCCAATCATTGGGCCCCTCCACCCTAGAAACATTAGGTTTCATTTAAGGCTAAACAAAACTAATCATAGGTTTCCATTCAGCTCTCAGCTCCAGTGTATTTCAATCTAGCCAAAAAGAAGGCCTCCTTTAACAATGATTTTCTTTCCCCATCATCTCCATTTCCAATGTAGTAATCTTCCTTTATCCTAATCTCACTCAAACGCGAGTATTTCCACTCTACTTCTGCAGCACTAGGTTTCATTTCACAGCAAACGGGTCAGTGCTGCTCCCCTGCCGTCACGTGACAGAAGCAGGCATAGAAATCACATCTCATGCCCCACCTTCCCAGGATCAAGTTACATCTCAGTCTTTTGACAGCCTGGGGAACACAAGGGCCCTTGACGCTGCTTATTGGATAATCCCTTTTGCTTCTCTCATAGTAATATTATATAATCTAGAGGAACAGGTTTCTGTACAACTGAAGTTCTCAGAGGAAAGAAAAAGATCATAGAAGTCTTTAAATGTCTTAGTCTTATACAAGTTCTATCAGGTGACAATTCAGGTGATATTGAAATGTCACTCAGTGAGAGCTGCATATAAGCCAGGAGCTTTACCAGTTATCATTTTGTAATGATTGCAACAACTTAATGAAATAATGAAGGGTTTAGAGCACAAGTGTCAAACATACGGCACACAGGCCAAAACCGGCCCACCAAAGGGTCCAATCCGGCCCATGGAAGAATTTGTGAAATGCAAAAATTCAAGATATTAACAATCAAGGATTTTAACATCGGTTTAATTCAGGGGCCACATACATACCCATGTGATCTCAGGTGGGTGGGACCAGTAAAATACTATCATAAGAACTGATAAATAATGGCAACTACAAATTTTTCTCTTTGTTTTAGTGGAAAAATTGTAAAATTACATTATGTTAACATTTACAAACTACAATAAATGTAAATAACCCCAACAAATATGAACAACCTGAAAACCTAAATGCAAATTTAACAACATTCTGCCCATTACTAAATGTTTTGTGTATTTGTAGATCCGTTGTGATCTGTAATTTGTAAAGCATATGTATAATGACATGCTGAGGCATAATATTGTTAAAATTGCAAATACTTTTCCTAAGACATATCAGGTTGTTCATGTTATTCACATTTTCAAGGAAACTTTGTAGATGTAAACACTTATATAATGCAATTGTACTTTTTTCACTGTTATTATTTTACTGGTTGGGCCCACTTTGGATCATAGTGGGCTGAAAGTGGTCCCTGAACTACAATGAGTTTGATACCTCTGGCTTAAAGGAAAGGCTTTATCATTGGACATTTCTACACACATGTTGATGTGAGGATCTTAGTTACTGGATGTCACTATCTAGAATTCACATTATTCAATGACACTGTGATAAAAGAGTGTCAGCAAGAATGAAAGGAAAGGTGTGCAAGACAGTGATGAGACCAGCCACGTTGTATGGGTTAGAGACAGTGGCATTGAAGAAAAGATAGGAGTCAGGGTTGGAGGTTGCAGAGATTAAGATGCTGAGGTTCTCTTTGGGAGTGACCAGGGTGGACCAAATCAGGAATGAGTACAGAGGAACAGCACATGTTGGATGTTTTGGAGAAAAAGTCAGAGAGGCCAGACTGAGATGGTTTGGACATGCACAGAGGAGGGATAGTGAATATATTGGTAGAAGGATGCTGAGGCTGGAACTGTCAGGCAGGAGGTCTAGAGGAAGAACCAAGACCAGATTAATGGATGTAGTGAAAGGTGGACATGAAGGTAGTTGGTGCGAGAGAAGAGGATGCAGAGGATAGGGTTAAATGGAAGAAAATGATTGATTGTGGTGGCCCCTGAAGGGAACAGCCCAAAGGAAAAGACGAGGAAGAAGAAGACACTCTGGTTCCTGTGGTATAACAACTATTCACAAATGAACAGCCTTTAAATGATACAAACATTGATGTCTTTATGCAACTATATCCTTTCTTAAATAATGTATTTCCCCTTGTTTCAGGTACACCTAGAACCCATCAGACACACCTGAACAAATTCCGGTATCTCGGTGCCTCACTTGAGGTGCACATGACAACATTCTGCATACATGATGCAAGACTGAGCTAACGAACTGACCACAACCAAGTTTAGTTAATGCTTGTCAACATTGTAGATTACCACATCAAAGTATAACGCATTTTCAGGATTGCAGCGTGAATGTAAAGACACGAAACTGTGAATCTCACAGTGCATTTTGCTTCGTTCTTTCATTGCCACACAGACTAAACTACACTATTATACGTCTGTTTAATCCCATCCATGCGCTCACATTCACTGTGTTTGAATACAGCTATTCTCCATAATAATAATAATCGTGTTTACTTATTTCTCCCGTCAGACAGCTAAATGAAGATGATGTACCCATTTGCTTGCAGCATATAAAGACTGGATATTAACAAGCAGCCACTTCTAAGCCATGATAGAAATCTTTAATATATAACTTCAACGTAGACTGGCAAAATAGCTGAAGGCACTGAAAAGACCCACGCCCACCCCACACCCCTAGTCCAACTTAAATACTCATTGATTCTTGTCTGTGACTGAGTAGTATTTTAGCTTGAAAGTCCCCTTGATCCTATATAGCGCTTAAGTATTTTATGGTTTAGTGAAATCCATAGGTTCATTGCTGAGTTCAATGCAGTCATAATGTCTGAATGGCAAAATCCAACACTCCAATATACAACCCATGTCTGTATTACTGGATCAGAACTTGGACCATTCTGTTGGCACAAACACTGTGTCAAGAACAAAAAACAACTTAGTTGCTATATTATCTACATTTTTAACATTTCAGTAGGAAGCTCTCTGTTCCCACAAAGTCACCGCACCACCTTGTCATAGAGGTCTAATATGGCCTGAAGCATGTTCAAAGGTATGATCTACGGGACAAAAAGAGGGGAAAACAGCAAAGGTAAAGGGCAGCAGAGAATGAGGGGAAGCTTAAAATAAAACATTATGGATATAAAGGCTGGACACAAGCATTAGGTGAAAGAGAAAATTGGTGAGAAGGAGAAAGGCTCCACTGGGTGTGGTGCTGAAATGCCTTCATGTGAATGAGAGCCATCTGTTAAGTTGGGTAGGATGGAGGAAAAAGAGCCTATTGTCGCATCACACTGAGCACTACTTACTGACTGCTCACATATTTTGGCATAATAGTACAAAAGTGGTGGTGAAAACAACTATTTAATAACTGTTTTAGTGCTTATACTTCTAGACATACAACTTCTTACTGTATTTCTCATTACACTCACAGCATTATTATATAACATTTCTGCAGCAGTAAACAGTAGTCTCAAATGGATAAGCGCTGCACTGCTAAAACAATAATAATCGTTCATTTGAGCTGTTTGGAAAATAATAACATGACACAATGATAAGCGATTATACATTAAACAGAAAACTCACTACACATTAATATGAAGACTGAACAATTTGCATTATTGATTATTTGTGCTAGGGTCATTTATATGTCATCTTTAACTGGAATGTATATTTTAGTTTCAGTTTTCAGCAATAAAAATGATGGGAGTTTGTTGGGTATCACACTGAAGTGTGTTCTTTGCATCTTTTTAGTAACATCACAATGCTTCTCTTACACTTTGTTATATTGCAGTTAGGGATGGGTATCGCTGACAACTTATTGATACGACTACTCATATCAATACTACTTATGGATTCTGGTTATTTTTTCAGGGTTATGGCTTGAATGGGAACAGAATTATTTGCTTTGCTTTTTCCTCCCAATTGGAAGCATAGGCTAACTAATAGACAATATATATGGAAAGTGCAACAGCATTGTTTTGAACCATACACTGTCATAGACTCTGACTGTCCTATGATAGTAATGTGAAACAAATGTCATAAATAATTACTAACAGCAAAAGCCAGTGGTCTATCATTCATCATTTTTAAGAATATAACTGTAAGCAGGATTTGCTTTCTCCATTAGTATTCTGACAGTGTTGAACACTGTCACCTGAACAGCACATCAGACTATGTTCTGACCATTTCACATACAATTTTTTATGAAATGTATGTATTAAAAATGTCTGCCAGTCACTTTTAATCTCCAGGGTGGCCTCGTGATTACTAGTATGCTAAATGTATGAAGCAATGTTTTGTACATAAACAGATTGGTTGTATTTTTTGCCCAAACATGCAAAAGATTTGTTGCACTTGGCATCTATGAGTGAGGTGACAACTTTCCTGTTAAGTTCTCGATGTACTGCTGTCACTACAGTGTGTGTGTGTGTGTGTGTGTGTTGAGCTGCTAGATGCTGCAGTGTGTGACAGAGCTGACCTGCCCCTCAGGCCCCCAGATCTCTCATACATCTAATACGTCACAGAGGAACGTCTTAGTCACATACGTAGCTAGTGAGAAAAGTTTGCAAGACAAACATTAGACTTGAGTATTGCACAGGAAGTAGACTTATTTCCTCTCTCCAGTACCACAAGGAAAACGGATAATGTCAGAACTCATCAATAAGGCATCATCCCTTACTGCAATTTTAATCTTATTTTCTTTAAAAGCTGGTGATGATTGTATGCATACTGTCTTAGCGATCAAGAGCCCATCCTTAATAACGGTTTGAAGTTTTGGGTCTTTGCAACAAGACAGTAGTGTGAGTTATCTGACGCCGTTCTGTCTATAGACTCTCCAAATTAGCAAAGGTTCAGGTAGGCAGGGTTGCCAGGAGGCAAACATGTCACACCAGACACTGCTTTTCAAAATGAGGACAACCACAGACGGAGAGAGAGGTGTCGATGTCTCGCAGATGACGGAGTCATTAAAGTTTCATCAATGAACTGATCTGGGGTGCAAAGTGTTGGCCACTGGGACAAAACAGCTCCAGTTACACACAAGCCCAAATACTGTTGACTGCTGCTTGGTCATTCCTAAGTGACGAAGTGGAGAACGTGGTCAAAACAGAATCAACTGCTCTACAAATATGGTAATAATAGAACAAGGAATAACATACTGTTAAGTAAATGTGCAAAATGTTGATCACATAAATACCCTACTGCAAAAAGAAAAACATTTTTCGAACAACGTCAGCTGATCTGGTACCTAGTGCTGGGTAATAGTCTGATAAACAGACTCAAAACAGTGACAGAGATTAATAAAAAGCCTTTTTATGATTGTCTACAGCAGTAACGTTCTAAAACACAAATAAATCTACAGGGAATAGAGCCAAATCAAAAGCTTCCTCCTGTGTTAGACAAGCCATGGGTTGTGGTCCGTGCATTTGTGTGCTCTGCCCAGAGTTTTGTCTCTCAAACAGAACTGTACCACACTAACAAAGCACTGAAAGCATAGAGCCATGTGTACCCAATAAGTTTATTTTTTATATTGTTTTACCTACATCCACTGTGCCATGCTTTAATTAAAAAATGCACTACCAAATGGTCAACACAAAGAAACCTAAAAACAGCAAAAAAAACAAAAGAAGGAAACTAGAAAGTCCACACAGCAGTTGTCTTTCCACCACACACTGGCAGGAGTATTTTCATTTTATGCTACTTAAACATATATAGTTACTTTCAACTAAAAAATAATGTACGTTTGATGCAGTATTGAATTACTACCCAGTAGTGTACAAATGATCTAAAACTGACTATAAAGTGTTAAAATACAATACTTCAAAAAAACATTCTGTAATAATATTCAGTAGAAAAGTAACACCAGAAGAGTCATTTTGGCAGTTTAATAAGTAGGTGCTACTTTGAATTTTGGTACTTTCACTTACGTTTCACAAAAAATACTTCCGAACTTTTAAAACAGTAACATTTTGAACTCAGGACATCTAGATTCACCGGAGTCTTATTTAAGTGACGGATCTGAGTACTTTTCTAGCTCTGTGTAATTCAGTGACTAGTGTTCTTTTTGTTTTTTGACATGTTCATTTGAGAAGCTGAAGAGTCTGAAAAACATAGACGTTAAGGTGGCTCATAATGAATTTTTGCATTGTTGAGTCAGAAGAACATGACAATATTCTCTGTTTGTCTTGGGCTGTAAAACTTTGGGACCTCTTGACCTAAACCAATGTTGCCACATGTGTGTTAATGAACACTTTAAATGCCTTTAAAATAAGTTTCTGTCAAGTGCTTAGCTATGGCCTCTAACAGGCTATGAAAACACTATGTGCTGCTTGCTGACTGTATCCATCTGGAGCATGGGAAGGGTTTCCATTGGACAGGAAGAGAAAAAAAAGAAAAACACATTCCTCACTACACATGGGAAGGCTGAGTTATGGAGAGCTGCCCACACGTGCTGTTTAGAGGGGGCCTACTTCACCTACAGTCCAAAGGACCAGCATGAAGGCTCCTCTCTCCACAGGCCTGCACACTTTGGCTGAGAGCCAACCAGCGAGCAGCGCAGGAGGGAAGAGCGTGACATAGATGTCGAAGCCAGTGGAAGCTAGATGAACTACAGTGCTAATAATGGAGCTTCGGTCACAGAAGTGCTATCTGTGTGCTGGGAGTTGTAAATCTCTAAAAGACGGAGGCAATAAAGCTATGAGCCAGGACTGCTCATCAGTGAGCGATTATCCAAACGTTTCATTAGCCTGCCAGTGACACAACTAGCTGCCAATGTCAGGCTTCACTGAAATGAATAAAGTACACGTTGCTCTGTCTTTTACAACCATTTTGGGCCACAAGACCAAATCGCTTCACATGGAGAAGCCATTCATCAAGCCAAATTAGAACGTGCATGAGGAGAAAAAGTCAAAGATGTGCAGGTAGACTGGCAATATTAGAGATGCAAGAGCATTGATGTAAAGTCAGGAAAATACATATAATGCAAAAAGGGTAACTTTAAAAAGGAGAAGTCGTAATACTGAGAGTAACAAAGCCATCACACTATCACTGAACCCTCACACTCATCTGCTGTAAAATGAACAGACCTTTGATATATCTTGTCAAAATACCCACAACACAATAAAGAATTCCAAACAGTTTAGCAGGACAGAAACAGGCCTGTTCTCTTCCTGGCTATAGTGACTTCCTGTGCCCTTATACAGAATCTAAATAACTGTTTTACATGACCAAAAAATGAGGTGGAAACACTCCCTTCAAACCTCTGACCCGATTGGACAGCTACACAAGGAGCTCGGGTTTCTTTCTAAGAGGGTTGGCTTGGTTTTGTGGAAGTGAAGCCGTGTGGAGCATGTAAGCACTGATCCTTTTCCATCATGAGGCGGGCTGCTTGATTGGATCTACTCAGTTCCAGAAAAACTGGAGGGGCGTACAACACAAATAAGCACATGCCTTTGCCTCTCCAGCCAAACCCGATGGCCAAATATAGTGCAGAGACTGTCTCGTGAAAAAAACCCTACAATTTTTTTTTCTGTTTGCTGCTTACAAGTGGAAAACACAATGTTTATATTCTCAGATTTATCTTGGCTCACCTGACTGAGTTGACAGGTGTAATTTTTCATCCCGCATCAGAATGTACAAAAAGGGAAGAGCAAGCATCTGGCCAAAGACTCTTAATGCCAACTAAGAACTTGCAGCAACTATGTATCTGCTTTCATGGATTTTTTTTTTTTATAAATTCTAAATCCAAAGTAGTCTGCTTATCAAAAACAAACACTCTTGCTTCTTGCTAGGGCTGTGCAATATTAAAACATACTGAGTGACAATAGAACACATCTATCTTTCTATATAACACTCTTGCTTACTTCATTTTGCAAATCACATTGACACTTTGTGCTCCTCCATATTTGACGGACACAGGCTGGAAAGTTGCATGAAGGCATCACAAACAAATAACAAAATAGAGCAGGGTACTTCTGAATACAAGAAATGCAGCACAGATAGAAAAAAACGAGCATGCACCTCTAACCGGAGCTGCTTCTCTGTTTATTTAGTTTGCAACTACAGACATAAAGTGGCCTTTGTATATTTTATTTTCTGCTGGAGGCTTAGCTGAAAATGTCCACAAAGGTTTTAAATAAAAGGAGAAAAATAATCAAGTATGAAATCATTTTGACATTGTAATGTGTATGGTTATATGAATATGAAATGATTTAAATTATGCTGCAGTTAATCAAATTGCAATCACAATGTCAGCCTGTGCAAGTAGCAATTTAATGGTCTGGTCTGTGTATGATGATATTTTGGATTCAACAAAACATGAAGAGGTATTTTGGAAAATAATTCAATCCTTCTTTGTATTTGTGTTTAAACTAGTATCAGTTTGTATATTTGAGTTGGAGAAAAAATACAGACTAACCAGGCAACTAGAGTCAAAACAAAATATATTATTGTACAATATTGTACAAAGTAGTTGCAATGTCTTTTCACAACATGCAGCCCTAAGTATGACATGAGACTTTGAGTCATGTCAAACAGCCCTAGTTTTCAACACTTACATGTCAGGAAACAACATTACAGAGACGCAAACAGCTCTTTATCTCATCACCTGAAGTAGCTAACAGGAAAAAAAGAAAAAAAAAAAAGAAACACCTGCATGTCAACTGTATAAACGACGAGTTTATAGCTTTCTTTAAATTTGTGCCTTGGGTTGTTTTGTAAAGTACATCCAAAG